>PVJN01009135.1:0-61948 GCA_004026805.1 Lasiurus borealis | reverse complement strand
AGTTAGGGGCGGCCTTGCTGGCAGGGGAGTCAGTTAGGGGTGATCAGGCTGGCAGGGGAAGGCAGTTAGGGCAACAAAGCAGACAGGCAGGTGAGTTATTAGGAGCCAGAGGTCTAGGATTTTGAGAGGGATGTCCAATTGCTGGTTTAGGCCCAATCCTCTGATTGTTGGACATCCCCCAAGGGCTCCCAGATTGGGAGAGCGTTCAGGCGGGCTGAGGGGACCTCCTCCATGCATGAATTTTGTGCACCAAGCCTCTAGTCATTTATAAGTGCTTTATGTATAACATTTTAGATATAATAGAGTGTATCTCTGGAGGTTGACTGGCTGGCTTTGATTGTTGGCTTCACTATTTACTAGCTGTATGACCGACTTAGGACAACTTTTTCAATAATTGCTAACATTTATGTAGCACTTACTGTGTAAGTCAGGCACTGTAATGGACATCTTTTATGTCATTTCATTGAATTCTCAGTGAGATTGTTATTATCATTCCCATTTTAAAGAAATTTCAAAAAAGGGAAGCAATTTTCCCAAGATTACATACCCAGCAGTTTCTATATCAACAAAACAAGATATGTTAATAACATTTAGGTCAACTTGTTGAAATGATTACATGAGACAAAGCATGTAAAATGATTATTTAATAAACTGATACATAGGAAGTATTCAGTAAATATTCTGTTATTATAACTGCTTTTGTCACTTTTACCAGGTGACAGTAATTGTCTACATTATTAGGATTAAGAAACTTCAGCTGACCTTAAAGAACCAAAACAAACATAACATTGGGAAGGATGAATGACATATCGGTACTTTAAAATAGATACCATTAGATGAGCCAGGGGTAAGCATTCATAAGCTTTTTTTGCATGCAAAACTAAAATGCTCCGTACCTTAAATCCCTACAATTGATACAGAAGAATCTCAAGGAGAAGAAGGCATTGATAGTTTCTTTTGTCAGACAGCTAGATGCAGTTGTAAAACATATGCAATAAGTATGAGAACTATGATGTCATACCATTGAGTGGTTTGGTTTGGGGAAAAGATATACCTAGAGATGAGTCATTGCAGTTCTAGAATTATATCATTTGAAGGATAAACATTTAAAGCTGTGATATACAGGGGGTCTTATATTATGCCTCAATATTTGAAATACTAGCAAGTTGTAAATTAGTGAGTTATTTGAAGGACTGGGAAAAAATGGCAGTAGCACCTAGCTTTTAATCTACCATAGCAGGGTCTAGTTATAAAGATTAATAAAACACAAGTCAAATAATTTTTTTAATCAATGATGTAATGTAGCAAGATTTGGATCACTGTTTGGAATTAACAATCCCAGTAGGAGTGGTGCTGAGAACAGACCACAGAAGCTAAAGGGCTCCCTGAGGCTATCTATATATAGAAAAGTCTAAACAACTGAATGACTGAATGACTGGTCAATCTGTCGCTATGACGTGTACTGATCACCCTGCAGACACTCATGCAAGAGCTGCCCCTTGGTGGTCAGTGTGCTCCCATAGCCAAACTCCTGCAGCTAACCAACCTTGTGCAGCCCCTCTCACCAGCAGCCGACCTCCCACAGCCCCTCCCATGACCCTCCATGCAGTCAATCAGCCTGATGGCCCCAATCAGAATGGCCAACTTCCTGAAGTCTCTTCCCCTGGCTAACCTGCAGCCCTGATAGGCCCCGATCACCTGCCAGGCCAAGGGACCCCACCTGTGCATGAATTTGTCCACTGGGCCTCTAGTAAAAAAATAAAGCAAGAGGTTAAGAAAACTATAGAAAGGGATATCAAAGACAAATTGTGCTTAGTTCATATTTTTTTTTCATTCCACTCAATGTTTCTATTTACCTAATTCCTATTGATTAATTGATATAAGTACTTTAAGTGCCAGGCATTGTGAATCTGATGGGTATTATAAACTGGGTGGGAGAGGACTAGGGTCATTGCAGGCCAATGAGTGAGGTATTTGAAGGCTTGAATGGCCAGTTAAACTGCACTAGTCATTTAACCTCTGGGTCTCAGTTACTTCATCTGTAAAATGAAGATGTTGAATTATACGAACTCTGGGGAACTTTGCAGGATGGAAATGTTAATGATTTTTTTTTCATTTATTTTTAAGTAAAAGGTATAATTTTCTTTGGTTAGTAAAGAATCAAGAAGTGGACAGACCAAGATGGCAGCATAGGTAAACTCTTGTACTTGCTGCCTCTCACAACCACATCAAAATTAAAACTAAAATACATAATTATCATCCAGAACCACTGGAAAGCTGGCTGAGTGGAAGTACTCATTGAGACTGTTAGGAGGTGCAGAGGAGGGGAATAGGCTGGCACCCTGGTGTGCTGCTCTTTTAATTGGGAGGGAGATACAAGCTCCTGCTTGCTCTGAGCTCTGGTGCTGGGTGAGACTCTGGGGGACACAGACACATATGTGGAGAAACTGGGCTGTCTGGTATCAGGGCAGGAACATGGTGGCAGCTTTCTTCCAGATGGAGGTGCTTACAGCGGTCATTGTTCCTGTGCTGGGACCTCCCCCGTGCAGGGTTGACTGGTAGCCCTTGCTGTTTGCTCCACCCTGGAGATTTCCTGAGACTCTGTCCTACCCAACTTACAACCCCACCCAAGCTGTGCACAGTGGCTTTTGCATATGAATGGCCTGTTCTTTATCAGCCTAAAACCTGTCAAACAAGCTGTAGCTGGGTCAGGCAGCTCCAAAGCTATCAAAAGAAGGCCCAGGGCTGGCACCTGCAGCAGCCTGCCTTGCTTCACAGCTGGTTCTCATCTGGGCACTTCCAAACCTGATACAAAGAGGAAGAATCTTCAAATCTCTCTATAGCTTCTTCTGGGTGGCCCCAGGCAGTGGCTGACTTTGCACCTCCTTAGAGATCCAAGAGTCAGTGTACCCAGTGTTCAGTGTGAGATCATACCAGATTACAACTCTTCACATCCATAGCACCAAAGCCCCACTGAAGCAAGTCCTGCCCCATAAGAGTGTCTCCTGCACAACAGATCTTCCATTATAGACACAGCTGGTCCTCATAGCCAATTGGCCTGGAGGTCAATTCCTCCCAGTGATACCAATAGCAATCATGGACCAACTACAACAAGACTTTGCACACAACCCACAAAGGGGTGCACCAAGAGTATCCACCTCATGTGATTGGGGAATCTGAGTCACTGGGACTTATAGGACACCTACTACACAAGGCTACTCTATCAACTCAAGGAGACTTAACTGGTACCCAATAAATAGAAATGAACAGGGAAACAGCCAAAATGCAGGGACAAAGAAACAGGTCAAAAATGGAGAAAAGCAAACTACTGGATATAGAGTTCAAAATCATAGTTATAAGATTATTCAAGGATCTTCTAGAAACCTCTGAGGAATTTAGTGAGAACTTCAAGTATCTTCGTGAGAATGCCAAAAAAAGAAAAAACAAAACAAAACAAAAAAGGACCAGTCAGAAATTAAGCATACACTGACTGAAATAAAAATGATATGTAGAGATTTGACAGTAGATTAGAGGATCCCAAGAATCAGGTCAACGATCTGAAATACAAGGAAACAAAAATACCCAACTAGAAGAGAAAAAAGAAAAAAAGAATCCAAAAATATGAAGACAGTGTAAGCAGCCTCTGGGCTAACTTCAAGAGTACTAACATCTGAATTGTGGGGGTGCTAGAAAAAGAGAAAGCAAGATATTGAAAACCTATTTGAAGAAATAATGACAGAAAACTTTCCCTATCTTGTGAAAGAAATAGACTAACAAGTCCAGGAAGTGCAGAGAATCCCAAATAAGAGGAATCCAAAGTGGACCACACCAAGACACATATCATAATTAAAATGCCAAGGGCAAAAGACAGAATCTTAAGAGCAGCAAGAGAAAAACAGTTACCTACAATAGAGTACCCATACAACTGTCAGCTAATTTCTCAACAGAAACTATGCAGGCCAGATGGGAGTGGCAAGAAATATTCAAAGTAATGAATAGCAAGAACCTACAACAAAGATTACTCTACCCACAAAAGTTACCATTCAGAATTGAAGGTCAGATAAAGAGCTTCACAGACAAGAAAAAGCTAAAGGAGTTCATCACTGCCAAACCAATATTATATGAAATGCTGAAGGTTATTTTTTAAGAAGAGGGAGAAGAAGAAAAAAGTAAAGATATAAAGTTATGAACAACAAAGTGACACCAAATACATATCTATCAATAAGAGAATATAAAAATCAAATGAATAAAACAACTGATGAACAGAATAAACTGGTGAATGTAGTAGAATCAGGGGCATGGAAATGCAGGGGACTGACAATTCTTGGGGGGAAGGGATGTGGGAAGAGATTGGACAAAGATCTTATATGCATGTATGCAGTACCTGTGGACATGGACAGTGAAGTGGTGAGGGCCTGCGGTGGGGTGGGAACTGGGTGGAGGGGACTCTAGGGTGAAAGAAGCGGGACATCTGTAATAATCTGAACAATAAAGATTAAAAAAAGAGAAAGTAACAGCATAAAAACCAACAGTATAAAAAATAAAATATATAACATTTAAAAAAAAGAATCAAGAAAAGAAACTCACATCTTAGAAGGGTGCGTGCAAATGGATAGGAGCATACCCCAAACACACATTATAAGGATATCATTTAAAAACTAATAAAACCAGCAAGGGAAGTAAAGACAAAAAAAAAAGTGAATGGAATATTCCAAACTAAAAAGCTTCTGCACAACAAAACAAACTGCCAAAAAAACAAAAGACAACCAACTGAATGGAGAAGATATTTGTAAACAACAGCTCTGGCAAGGGGTTAATATCCGAAATATATAATGAACTCATACAACTCAACACCAGATAAAGGAACAATTCAATTGAAAAGTGGGCAAAGGACCTGAACAAATACTTCTCTCAGAAGACATACAAATGGCCAGTAGACATATGAAAGGATGCTCAACTTCCCTAGCTTTTAAGGAAATGCAAATCAAAACTGTAATAAGATATCACTTCATGCCTGTTAGAATGGCTATTACCAACTAGACAATTAATAAAAGTGTTGGAGAAAAAGGAGCCTTCATTGACTGCTGGTGGAAATATAAACTGATATAGCCACTATAGAAAACAGTATGGTGGTCCCTCAAAAAATTAAAAAAAGAGTTATCATATGACATAGCTACCTCTTTTCTAGTTACCTACCTGAAAACTTCGAAAATATTTATTCTCAAAGATTTTTGCATCCTTATATTCATTGCATCATTATTCATATGGCCCAGACATGGAATCAACAAAAGTATTCTTCAATAGACGATTGGATAAAGAAAATGTAGTACACATGTACAATGTAATGCTATTCAGCCATAAGAAAAGATGAAATACTACCATTGTAACAATATGGTTGGACCTTGGGAATATATGTAAGGTGAAAAAGTTAGAAAAAGCAAAGAACCATATAATTTCAATAATGTAGGCTCTAAAACTGAAACTCATAGACACAGATAACACTATGGTGGTTATCAGAGGGAAATGGGTTGGTATAGTAAAGGTAAAGAGGGCCACATATATGGTGTTGGAAGGTTATTTGTGGTGAGTACACAATGAAGTATACAGATCATGTATCATAGAATATACACTTGAAACCTATATAATCGTATTAACCAATACCATCCCAATAAATTAAAAAAGTACCAAACAGTGTATCAGCAAGAGTATGGGTATTATAATTTTTTTATTTTTAACTTTAAGAAAGAAAATAAGGTATATTTCAACTCTCAGTTGTTTAAATAATACAATAATAATGAGATTGGTAATTTTTTGATAATGCCTCTTGGTGATTTGAGATTTTTTCTTTAGTAATTTACTTTGACTGCACTAATGACATCTCAATAAATTTAATTAAAAATACTAATAAAATTGAAGTGAGTGACATAGATATATTCAGCTTACAAATTATTTTTGTCTTTGCAGTATGAAAGGATATAATAACACATGCTTTTAAAAGAATCTTATGGCTAAAGATAAGGGGATATAGTAATTTATGTAAGAAAAGCTCAAATTTTATTTATACAAAAAGTAATAGCATTGTTTGCTCTGTATCCTTATATCTTCGAGAGTATTTAATTCCGTAGTTTCTTGCCCATAGTTTTAAGTAATTTTATTGTAAAGATTTTTCATTTTTGTAAGTATTTATTCCAGAAAGATCAAAATCAAGATTCCCTAAACTCACTCTCAGGAAGTATATAAATCTAATTTTTCAAATTACTCAACCACTGCCAAAGTTATTTTGACAACTTATTATTTAAGAAGCTTTATGAATTTTAAGCTTTATTATGGCCAGCTGACTTCTTTCTCATGAAATGTGGGACTAAGCCAGTGTGATTCCATTCTTTTTCATTAATGGAGTGACAAGACTTACTGAAAACTGAAACAATGGGGTCATACATTGAGTGAAGAAAAAGGAAAAGAGAAAGTCTGGAAAACTCTAAGCCCATACTAAACATTCATGATATCCTATAAAGAGATCAGGTTTCTCAGTAACAGAACGTTATTTAAGAGAAACTGCTGATGATCTTAAAAAGTTAGTAGAAAGACAAGAAAGTTAAGGAAAAGAAGACAAGATTAAGAAAAAAATTAAAATAAGATGTTCCTCTTTTCTTGTGCATATAGAAGGCCTTAATATTTTCCAAAGTGATTTGTATAAGCTGCTTAAGCTTATCAGTGGGGTACACAAAAGGAATAGGTCATCAATCTATATAAAAAGCCAGCAACCGTAACGCTGTAATGACCAGAACAACCAGTAGCTATGATGCTCACTGCAGATCAGGCAGTGGGGCTGGTGGCCAACCTCCCACTGCCCTTTACTCCAGCCAGCCCTGTTCCTGATTGGCCTCTTCCACCCTAATTGAAGGTGGGGCTGCTGGTCAAC
Source organism: Lasiurus borealis (assembly GCA_004026805.1). NCBI lineage: Eukaryota > Metazoa > Chordata > Mammalia > Chiroptera > Vespertilionidae > Lasiurus > Lasiurus borealis. Next base: position 55,026 of record PVJN01009135.1, on the reverse strand, counting down.
CCCCCTGCAACCCCTCCCCCCATCCTCGATTAGCCCTCTCCCACCTCCATCGACCCACAGCTTCTCCCCCACCTGGCCTCATCCCTGATTGCCCCCCACAATAGGAGGCAGGACCAGCCACCCATCTTCCTATAACTTCTTTCCCTATCCAGCCCCACCCCAGATTGGCCCCTCCACCCTGATCAGAGGCAAGGCCAGCAGGCCAACCACCTGCAGCTCCTCCCCCCAGCTGGCCCTGCCCCCGATGGGCCCCCACCTTCCCATTTTGGGGAGGAGCTGGCCAGCCAGCCCCTTATATCTCCTCCTGACAGGTCTGACCCTGATCCCAGGTCAGCTGGAACCCTCCACCCCCATGCACAAATTCATGCACTGGGCCTCTAGTTTCCAAATAATAATTTGAAATTTTGTTTTTTTCCTACAGATCAGTAAGTAATAAAGACACTGAAGATTAACCAGAAGTTTCAGACATTTCTTACGCTTATAAAAAGTTTTCATTTATTAATGATTTCTATGTTAATAAGCTCATAATTTTGTTCTTAGTTCATTGGTGTGACATTGGTTAAAAAAACCATACAGGTTTCAAGTGTTCAACTCAACAAAACATCGTCTGCACACTACATAATGTGCCCATCACCCAAAGTAAAGTCTCTTTCTATTCTCATTTACCCTAATTTGCTCATTTCACCTTCCCCCACCCTCTCTCTCTCTCTCTGGCTATCACCATACTGTTGTTTGTGTGTGTGTGTGTGTGTGTGTGTGTGTGTGTGTGTGTGTTTAACCTGAATACATATATATATATATATATTTTTTTTTTCTTAATCTCTTCACCTTTTTTTTTCACTCACCCATCCTACCCCCTCCCTTCTGACAGCTGTCAGTCTGTCCTTTGTACCTATGAGTCTGTTTCTATTTTGTTTGTTAATTTATTTTGTTCAATGCATTCCACATATGGTACTTGCCTTTCTTTGACCAGCATATTTCACTTAGCATAATACTCCCCAGGTCTATCCATGCTGTAGCAGAAGGTAATATTTCTTTCTTTCTTTTTTTTTTTTACAGCTGAATAATATTCTGTTGTATACATGCACCACAGCTTATTTATCCACTCATCTGATAGGGACTTGGGAATAGGCACATAATTTAAATATTATTTTTAAGAAAGTATTTTTTTAATTGATTTCAGAGAGGAAGGGAGAGAGACAGAGAGAAAAACATTGATGAGAGAGAATATTGATTGGCTGCCTCCTGCATGTCCCACTTTGGGGACTGAGCCTACATTCCAGGCATATGCCCTGACTGGAATTGAACCTTGACCTCCTGGTTCATAGGTAGATGCTCAACCACTAAGCCATGCCATCTAGGCTTGAATATTATTTATATTCCAATTAATGGATGAAATGTAAGAAAGAAAAAATGGTCCTTGTGCTTAAGGAATTTAAAATATATTTGGAAAAAATATAGAATGCTTTTATTTTGAGTACTTCCCCATATTGCTCTAATAAAATAACTGATAAGAGATCTGAAAAATCAAGTATAGTTTTTTCTTCTGAAATTCTTAAGGGGTTTTGATAATAGTGTTTCCTATATTTTAAGATTGTCTACAATATAGTGTAGTCTGTTTTATGAGACTATTGGAACCAAATGTATTCATCTTCAATGTGCTATAATTTTATTCAGAACCTGTTTTTATTCTGCTAAATATTTCAGTCCTTAAATTTATATAGCCCAAGGGAAAAACATCCTGGAATGTATCATCTGTTCTACTCAGTAGTTAGACTGCCAACGTTCCAACAGCTGGAACGTATGTTTGCGTTGTATGATCTTCTTTATCTCCATGGAGCCCTTTAGACTTGTTCTTACTTCCCTATCGTCCTTGGGGGAAAACTTCTAGCATCTGGTTGCTGGGACTAAATGTAAGTTAGATATATATGTGTTTTTGTTTATTGATTAGGGTCAGTATTCCAGTTTTTCTGGTTCATTCTGAGCATGCAAAGCATGATAGTGGAGGTGTGTGTGCTTTCCAGACAAATGAAGTGCTGGTAGTTGTAAATGAGAAGGTACGAGATTAGAAATTATATAATACTAGAGGCCCAGTGCACGAAATTTATGCACTGGATACAGGGAGGGGGGTGTCTCTCAGTCTTGCCTGCACCCTCTTGCAGTCCAGGAGCCCTCAGGGGATGTCCTACTGATGGGGCTTAAGCTGTCAGTCAGACATCCTTAGCACTGCCACAGAGGCAGGAGATGTTTCTGCCACTGCTGCTGCATTTGCCAGACATGAGCCTGGCTTCTGGCCAAGCAATGCTCCCCCTGTGGGAACTCACTGACCACCAGGGGGCAGCTCCAGCATTAGTGTCTGCCCCCCTGGTGGTCAGTGTACATCATAGCAATTGGTTGTTCTGCTGTTTGGTCAATTTGCATATTAGTCTTTTATTATATAGGATTAGATTTCTTGATAAAAGTGCTAAGGTTGTTTCTACTGGAGAGGAAAAAATTGTAGGGAAACATAATAGCTGTCTTCAAATACCTGAAAGATTGACAAATGGGGACAAACTATTATGATGGCTCTTTGAGTTTCAATAAACTACTAAGAAGTGAAAAGTAGTGGGAACAGCTTTTAGTTTAACCTCAAAAGAAAATAGAAGTTCTCTATCCCCTTTGAAGCAGAAGCCACAAGAATTCTTGTGGTTTTATAGAGATGAAGTAAATGAGATTAGACAAGGAGATGGAACTTGGAATAGGGGTGGCAAATGGGTTCAGTTCCCATGACAGGTGTGATCAACTAGTAAGGGCTGCCTTGATTGCAATGGGCCTCTGAGACTATTCAAGCTCACGAGGAAGAAGTGCAATGGTAGATCAGAATAGATGTGCTTGACATGCAGTTTTTCTTTCTGAGATCTTTCTTCAATGTTCTTCCACTCCTTAGATTCTATGATGAGAAGGTGGAACCACTAGCTGTTAGTACTAGCCCAACATGCTACCTACACCCTAAACTCGAAAGGCAACTTTGGATCCAAATGACTTGCTATAATCTACCACTTCTTATATTTTGTTACCCGTGAGTGAGTAAATGTGTAACTAGTTTGACTTCATTTGATTGGAAGGTTGCAAGGAGGCATAATAGTATACTACACATGGCTTCTACCCTCACCACTCCACTGAGACTGCATCTACCAGTCATGTCTGTATAACTAAAGCCAATACACACTTTACAACTTCTTGAAACATGTGTCTCTTGGCTCATGCATGCTATTTCCTCCCACCTCCCTGACTTCCACCTTTATCCTATCTAAGAGGTAGAGTAAGAGTCTCTTTAAGATATCATTAAAATATACCTATGCTGTCATCTGATCATTCCTATAGACTAAATTATATTTTTATACTGATAATTCCAATATTTCCAAATATAGCCAAGAATTTTGACTTTTACTCTATCTAACCACTTGCTTGAAATTGCCTCTCTTAGATGGTTCATAGGTATCTCTAACTTACCATTCAATATTGACTCCTGATTCACACATTACATTTGTTTTCCTACCCTCTGAGCTATCCATAGCATAATTAGCCAATTGATGCTCACCCAAGAAATCTAAGGATTATTCTTGATTTGTTTCATTCTCCTACCTCTTACCCTTTCATTTCATTTATCATTATAAATGTTTCCAAAGTACATTTTTATTGTCACTTCTTTCTATCACTACTACTGCCACTCTAGAGCACACTACCATTGCCTCTCACTTTAACCACTGTAGTAACTTTCTAAATACTTGCCACACTGAAATCCAGTATTCACATGGTAGTAAGAGTAATATCTCATTCATTCAGCATTAATTCAACAAACATTTGATTGACTACATGGAGGGCTTTCAATGGACTAGGCTGTTCAAGGCTTTTGGGGGTCATCAAGGAACAAAACAAAGATCTCTGCTTTTGAGGAGCTTATGTTCTAGTTGGAGGAGATATGCAATAAATGTAATACATAAGTCAATTATATAATAAACTAGATGATAAAATGCTGTGCAAACATTGAAAGTGAGGCAAATTAAGGGGCTAAGGTGTGCTGGGGCAGTAAAGGTTCAAATTACAATATATAAAAGGAGGTCAGGGTAGGTTTAATTTAGAAGATAAGAGTCAAATGACATCAGGGAGAAGAATGTTACAGACAAAAAGAATAGCTCAAGTATATGTCATTCAAATTAGAATATATATGATATTTGTAATATACATCAAGAAAGCCTATGTAGTTATAACAGAATGGGTAAATGAGGCAGATTGAAGGAGGAAAGAAAGTCAGAGTTTACATGAAAGAGAATGCAAAGCCCTATGAAATATTGTAAGAACTTTGGCTTTTACTCTGAATGAAAAGAGTAACCATTATCCAAATGGTAACATGATATAATTTACATTTTTAAAAGGATCAATTTGGCAGCTGTTAAGTAAATTCTAGAGGTAACAGTATAATGGAGAGACCAATTAGGAGGCTATTGCAGTAACCTACATGAGAGCTAATGGAGATTTAGACCAGGATGATGCAAAGTGGTTAGATTTTGGGTATATTTTGCAGGTATACCCAACAATACTTCCTGATGAATTTGATATGGAATATGAAAAGTGTTAAAAGTGACTGCAAGATTCTAGGACTGAGCAAATGGAAAAGATGAGGTTGTCTGCAGTCAGACATCCAGCAATTGGACATCTCTCTTGCAATCCAGGACCCCTTGTGGGATATCCATCTGCCAATTTAGGCCCAATCCCTGCAGTCAGACATTTGGCAGTCAGACATCCCTTTCACAATCTAGGATCCCTACTTTTCATCAAATGGGGTTATACTATATTATTCTATAACATTTATATTTTTATATCAATAGTATATTGTAATATTTTCAATTGTTGAAGAACATTTCATAGTATGAATATATAATGATTGAACCAACTTCTGTCCCTCTGATAAACTTTTTATTGAAGAAAGACAGAAATAAAAAGGTTTATAAATTAATCTGTATAGCTTGTAACTAGTCCCTAGATCAAGAAGCAACACATTATCAGCATACCAGAAGTCATTTTATAAATCCACCTTCTGCACACCCCAATTCCTACCTTATATCCCAGGGCAATAACTGTTCTAACACCATAGACTAGTTTTGCCTATTTTAGAATTTTTAAACATATAGAATCATAAATTATTTACTTTTTGTGTCTGACTTTTCTCCCTTAACATTATATTTGTGAGAGTTATCATTTAGGTGCATGCAGTTCTAATTCATTCATTCTCAGTGTGCATAAGATTTCAGGGTCATAGTAACATAATTAGCCAATTGATAACTATTCTAACACCATCTATTAGGTTTGCCTATTTTAGAATTTTAAACATAGAGAACCATAAATTATTTACTTTTTGTGTCTGGCTTTTCTCCCTTAACATTGTATTTGTGAGAGTTATCCATTTAGTTGTATGCAGTTCTAATTCATTCATTCTTAGTGTGCGTAAGATTTCAGGGTCATAGTAATATGTTTAAAAGTATAAGGATTAATTTTCCAAAATAATTCTACCATTTTTGCATTCTTATCTTCAAAGAATGAGAGTTCCTATTGTTCTGCATCCTTATTAGCAGTACGTATTTCTGCTTTGGTTTTGTTTTGTAATTATAGTCATTCTAATATGTATGTGCTCATAATTCATTATTATTTTGATTTGTATTTCCCTAATTATTAGTAATGTTGAGCCAGGCTGATGTGGGTCAGTGATTGAGTGTCGACTCCATGCATGCATCAAGAGTTACTAGTTTGATTTCTGGTCAGGATACATGCTTAGGTTGTGGGTTAATCCCCAAAAGGGGCATACAGGAGGCAACTCATTGATGTTGATGTTTTCTCCTCATTGATATTTCTGTCTCTATTTTTTTTCTCTCTCTCTCAATAAAAACATTTAAAATTTAAAATGTTGAGCATCTTTTCATATGTTCTGTTGCCATCCATATACTTTCTTTGATGAAGTTACTGTTCAACTTTTTTTCACCATTTTTTCTTAGATTATTTGTTTTCTTACTGTTTTGTTGAGTTCTTTGTATGTTCTGGAAACATTTATATCAGATATGTGATCTGTAAATATTTTCTCCTGGCCTATTTTGACTTTTTAATTCTCTTAATGGTGTCTTTCATAGACAAAATATTTTTAATATGGGTAAAATATAATCTATCAATTTTTTTATGGAAAATGTGTTATATCTAAAAATTCATTGCTTATAGTGTTTTATCTAAAAACTCATTGCCTTACACAGTGGTCGGCAAACTGTGGCTCGAGAGCCACATGCGGCTTTGCTGCTCTGTTGACTAGTGAGTTTGCTGACCACTGGGTTAGGGGCTTAATCACAATGAACAACAACAGCCTATAATTATTGGAATCGAGAGTCTAGGTCAGTGGTCGGCAAACTCATTAGTCAACAGAGCAGCAGACCACGGCTTGCAAGCTTCATGTGGCTTGCAAGCTGCAGTTTGCTGCTCACTGGTCTAACACAAAGTCACACAGATTTTTCTCATGTATTTTCTAGATTTATGTTTTACATTTGGACTTATAACTAAAGAATATACATATTTTAATGTGTAATGAGACATAATTAAAAAGTGCCTCATGAAAGGTTTGATTAATTTACATTCCTAACAGCCATGTGTGGAAAACTTTCTGCATCTACCACCACACTGACTATTACCATTGGTTTTAAATATTTGCATCTTGATATTCTAATAATGGCACTTTCTTAAAAAATTGTTAGTGATTAATCTTTTCATGTTTGTTTTTTAACTTTAATATTATATTTTATATTTCATTTTTTGCCTTAACAGGATATTATCTTTTTCTTTAAAGTGATGTTGTTTAACATAGTTTTGATTTTTTTAAAAAGCTTAAGTGTCGTGCAGAAATCCAATATTATGCCTTAACCAAAAAAGAGTATTTTTTCCTATATAACAAGTTCATTAATGATTCCAGCGCTGGTAGAGGCACTCTGAGAATTAGGCTCCTTCTTCCCTGATGTTTTACTCTCACTAGTATGTAACTTTTATTTTCTCATGGTCAGAACATAGTTATTTGATCTACCAGCAACAAATATACATTTCAGGAAGAAAGGGCAGAAGAATAGTTAGCAAAAGGTACATGTCAACTTGTATTCTTTATAAGGAAAACATAGTTTTTCTAGAAACTTCATCCAGGGTGTTTGCTTATATTTCATGGCTACCTTTAACTACAAGAGTAAAGAAAAAATAGTTGGGAACATTACTGCCCCAAACACACTATGGGTTTTCAAAACAAAGAAGAAACATAAAATGGATACGATAGGCATTGGCAAAGTCTTCCACAAGAACACATTGCCCTTTGTCTAAGTGTTGAAAGTATTTCAATTTGCCCTTTGCCATTATATATAATTTATATATCAATGTTACATTTTAATCTCTCTTTATGGTTTCTATTTTTGATAATTATGTTCAGAAAGGTATCTACAACCAAAGTTGGCCTAATTTTTATTTTTGATTTACTAAAATTATATCTTCAATATTTGCCAGGGCTGACCAACAGCCCGTGAACAATGGGTGAATAGATTACTCCGACACAGTTAACTGTGAAAGAGAGGGCTAAGGGAAGGCTTGACTGACAGCAGCCAGGCAGCCTTGATTGCCTGCTTCATTAGCCTTTTATTTGAATTTTTGTCTTTAGATGCAATCAATACGGTAAGTAATCTTGGGAGGACACACGTGTTTGCATTGTCCTCAAGGCAAGGGCATCCAGGGATTAAGCAGAAGGATTCCAGTTAACACCCAGGGGTCTGCACGTACACAAACTTGTTTGGAAAAGTCAAGGGATAATTAGAGGTGCCACCTTTGACACTCCCCTGTGTCTCCTCTAAGTCAGAATTCCAATAAACAGGGCATGCAGCTTTTCTACACACACCCCTTTTCTTGGAATATCTTCCTTATAACTTTCCAAGTCTCATGTGATCCCCAACAAATATTGAGAGTTTGACAGAATTACTAGTATATTACATTATATTAAATTTGAGTAATTGATATTTCTGTAATATCTATAATAGCCAATAATATCTAAATTCATAATATTGAAATAAGATATATTTTACCCTCTTGCTCAAGTCTGATTTTGCCATCTTCTTTATATAGATCTCGTATATCACATTAAGTTTACTTCTAGATACTATATACTACTAGGGGCTCAGTGCATGAATTCATGTACCTTGAAAGGAACTGTGGGCCATGAGGCTATAGTGGGCACAGAGGCGGGTCTCAGCCCGTCTTTTGTGCCTCCACCTGGCAACCTCCCACTGTGTCCCTGGGTCCCCTGTCTGCCAGCAGCCCTGCTCCTGCCACTGCTGTTCCCACATGCTGATGGCACTGGCCCCACCTACACCCTTTGAAGGTGCGAAGTGATTGGTGCCAGCGCCAGCAGCATGTGCAAGTGGGGCCAGTGTCATCAGTGGGTCCAAGTGGCAGCTGCTGCCCTGATTGCCCCTCAGGAGCAGGGGGAGGTGGAGAAGCCCTGAGGAACAATCAGAGCTGGCATTGAGCAATCAGGGCTGGCGCTGGTGCTGGCAGTGGGTGGGAGTGAGGCTGGCGCCAGCAGTGGGTGTGAGCAGTGGCTCTGGCACTGGCAATGGATGTGGGATGTGAGCGGGGCCAGCACTGGCAGCAGGTGTGAGCACCCAGAGGGACCATGGTGTGTGCAAGCAAAGAATTTTCAGTAACCACCAGAGGCTCATTTGTATGACAACAACTGGTGCCCTGCCTAGGTCTGGTACCCTGCCTCACTTGTTCCACCATCCTGCCACAGCCAATGCCTGCCATGTTCTGCATTCGCCCCCTGATGGTCAGTGCATGTCATAGCAACTGGTTGTTTGGTTGTTCAGTTCTGCCATTCAATCTATTTGCATATTAGGGCTTCATATATATATATATATGTATATATATATATGTATATATATATATATATATATATATATATGTATATATATATATATATATATATATATATATGATTTTGGCTTATTTAATATTCTGAATAGAATTTTGTTTCTATTATATTTTAAAGCTAATTATTGCTGGTTATAAAACTGTGTAATATATGTACATATGTGTATATGTATATACACATATACATATGTTTATATAGAGAGACTTATTTGCAGTCACTTTTTAAGACTTTCTTATTAATTCTAATTTTTTTATTGTTTTTTTTGGAGATCTTGGATATATAATTATATTGTATGCAATTAATTATACTCTTGGTACTTACCTTCTTTCAATTTCTTAATGTGCTTTTCAGAACTTTCAGAACACCTTTGTTCTAGACTTTTATGAGACTGACTTTAATATTTCAACACTGAGTGTGTTTTTGGCTGCTATAATCTTTATAATATTAGGAAAGGATACTTCTGCTAATTTTTGCACATAGAGTTTGTTTTTATTCATTGTATAGCATGCCATCAAATGACTGCAGAAAACTTTGTTTTCCTATGGGGCTCAGGTTTAAATCCAGTTTTGACCCAGTCTCTCTTGGGGCTCCAAGTTGACTTCAGGGTATGCATTTTCAAACTGGCAAAGAAATAATTGAAAACTGAGTGTTGGCTATGCTAGCTATTCATCTAAAAATACCTTGTGTTATTTTTAAAATACGGTTTTATTAATATCAGGAGAGGAGAGGGAGAGAGTAGTAGAAACATTAATGATGAGAGAGAATCATTGGTTGCCTCCTGCATGCCCTACACTGGGGATTGAGCCTGCAACCCAGGCATGTGCCCTGACTGGAATTGAACTGCAACCTCCTGGTTCATAGGTCAATGCCCAACCACTGAGCAATACCAGCCAAGCTACCTCCTGATTTTAAGGCAACTTAGAACCATAGGTGAAAGCTACTTTTACCACAGAGATCCTTCCAATTGAAACCTATATTTTAACATACCCAGAAATATGTATTTTATGGTGCTTAATTCATTAAAAAAATTCATTCAGTAACATACCATCACATCTTAATAAATAAATACCCTTAAACCACGTTTGCCTCAGAGAATTTAAGTCTAATGGGGATTTCCTGGATCAGAATATCCAGGATAGGGCAGGTTTGCAGAAAGGATATTGAGCAACCTATACTTTTCTTACTTAATATTTTGATTAATTCATTAAGATGTTTGTGCCTTGAAACTATTTTCTTCCTGGCCTAAATCACCGTTGGATATTATTTTAAAATTTTCAAGAAACTTTGAAACAGAAACTTTTTATATTACTTGAAAAATGCCAGAACATTTTCATATATAATAGAGGAAATAATTTTTCATCTTTTGTCATTTAAATTACAAAAGTTGTGCTAATACTGGATCTACTTTTAAAGTTGTCTCTTTTATTCATTCATCAAATATTATTGATTTGTTTAGAATATATTACTACTGGGTACTAGCTTTGTGAGTAGGAATATACAGATGACTAAGTCATAGTCCATACCTCCAGGTACTGATAGTCTAAAAGGGAAATGTTTAAACAAAATAATTCATCTAATTGTAGTAAATACTATGACCAGGTATTTTGGAATATAGAGAATGGTCACCTAAATTAGACTGTAGCTGAAGGAAACTCACTGACAGTGGCAGTGAATATTTGTCCTCTTCTTCTATTATAACAGAATTTTCAGTTATGCATATGAATACTCAGCTATATTTTAACCAACTATAGCCATATGACTAATTTCTAGCCAAAAGAATGTGAAGGGAAATTATGTGTGCCTTTTCTTAGTCCTGGCCTCCTTCCTTTCCTTTCTCATATGCCTTCCTAGAATGTGAAAACCGTGAGGACTTATCAGGAACTATACAGAAGAGAGAAACATCCCAGGGATAATTCTATATAATAAAACCCTAATATGCAAATCAATTGAATGAAAGAATGAACTGAGGAAGACAGGTGGAATGATCAGTTGCTATGACGCGCACTGACCACTAGGGTGTTGAGCCTTTGTCCCCACCCCCCAGAGGGAGGCAACTGGTGGCTGTGGAGGTGGCGGAGGGCAGGGCTGGTGAGCAGACAGCACCAGGCACCAGCCAGGTGGGTTCCAGTGGTCCCCCTGATCCTCCCGATTGCCCTGCCTGTTGGTCACCCTGCAGAGGGAGGCAACTGGCAGTGGCAGGGGGTGGGGCCAGTTAGTGGACACCAGGCTGCCAGCCAAGGCTAGTGCCAGCGAGGGCCCCCCAATTACCCCACTTGCTTGTCACCCCACAGATCAGCCCTGATTGCCAGCCAGGCCTAGGGATCCTCCCCTATATATTGGGAAAAGTCTCTTAGATTTAAAAATTAAAACCTAGAAAGGCTACTGTTAAAGTGTTAAACTGAAAAAACGGGATGATGCAGCGATGACACACATGGACTCTGGCTTGCACATTTTGTGGTCAGCTTTGATTATGATACTGATAACTTTGTGACCAAGCCAGTTACTTGTTTCTGCTACAGTTTTTCCACCCATAAGATGGGGAAAATGGCACTACTGTCTCAGAAGGATCATGTTATGTGCTACTTTTTATAATCAGGGCAAAAAAAAATGTAGCTGCCCATATAACCACAAGACGCCTTTCACCTGCATGAAAAGTCTGGTCACTGGTGCACGCAGCATCCAGATTGTGAGAAGGATGTTTGACTGCTGGGTTAGGTATTTAACCTAAACCATCAATCAGACATCCCCTGAATGCACAGGCCAGGCTGAGGAACCCCCTCTTCCTCCCCCTTCACCCCCCCACCCCGCTCCGCCACACACACACACACACACACACACACACACACACACACACACACACACGAATTTCATGTACCAGGCCTCTAGAGGACCAATAAAGTTATTGGATTCATGACAAGCGTTAAAGCAGGATGACCCTTTCCAGATGGTATAATATGACTATATCCACCAGTTCTCATATTTAAAAACTTCTTTATTGATATCTTTATTCTGTGTTGGAAGCTGCTCATTGCCTTCACTAGCAGAGATGTGTGGACAAGAAACCCAGAAGGCTGGTCAAGCTTGAGACTCTGGCAAGGGTCAGAGCCATATACCCACTGACTAGTTGAGACAAAAGAAGCTGAAGCAAATTCCACCTTTTAGTCTTATATAAGTCATTGCTGATGGGCTATCATCAAGCTATTACTGGAAATTGCCTGCCCAAGGGTTATGGGTGTATCCCAGACTTGAATAAAAAGGATGGCAAAGCCAGAGCAAAATGTAGTCCTCTCTTGGGCTTTTGCCTGGCCCCCAATTCCCAAATTAATATTTTCTTGTCTAGTCTCTTTCATTTGCATGCAGCCTACTCCAGAACCCGAACCCTGAACCTGAACCCTGTAGCACGCGAGACATGGGGGTGACACTGGCAGTTCTGGTTCTCTTAATGCCTCACAAATGTTTCATCAGTCTCCTGTAAGATTCTTCTTCCTATTTCTGCTGCTAATGTGAAGGTTTTCCAAGATTTCTTCCTTGGCTTTCTTTTGTCTTTATGTTCTCCCCCTTGGAATATTGTGGCTTTAAATATCTCCCTTAGAAACAGATTTCCAAAACTCTATTGATCTCCTGGCCTGTCTTTTGGGCTTCATGCTAGGGTTCCAATACACTGCAATACATTTTCACTTGGCTGTCCTGCTGCCATTTCACTTTCAGCAGATTTAAATTTAAATTCCTGGTTCTCTCCAAACCAAACTTCCTCTTGGAGTTTGCTACTTTAAGTATGTTAATGACAGCAGTATCCTAGTCATTTACATTCAAACCTTAGCAGTGTATTTAATTTTTTCTCTCTTACCTGTCAACTGAAATTTAAAATGGTAGACTGCCTAAAATAACTTCCTTTTAGTTCTGGCCTTCCAGAGTCCTCTCCATAAAGATGAAGATGATAATTTCAATATCCAGAGCACTTTTAATTCCCACTTGCCAAAGACTGATCAGAGTAGCTTGTTTGCTGTCACCTCTGTGGGAAATCTGGCAAATCAATTAAATTCCTTTACACAGATGATGAACCCAAGGGTCTGACTCTTCTTTTCCCATAATATGAATAATTCCTGTTTTTGCATCTTCTATCATTTAATTCATGGCTGTGTAATTTTTATGTGCTCATACTCCCTTAAATATTTGCCCATTCATTTACAGATGGTCACTTACCTTTTTTTATTTGCCTGTAAACATATTGTCACATTTCTTCCTAGTTTCTGATTACTACAAAATGATTGGTTATCACTACTATGAACCATTCAAGTACTTGGTTGGGTATTGTGTAATTAGTTTACTGAGCTTGGAATTTTTGAAGCATTTTATCTCAAGTACACAAATTTAAGTTAAATTTTGAACTCACATATTAGCTTTCTTTCCTATCCCTTCTCTATGTTTCTAACACTGGTTTCTTCTCTCTGCTCCCACATAGCCAATCCTCAGTTCTTGAATGTCTCCTAGCTCAAACAATTTTATTCTCCCTCAATTTGTTCATGGGGGAAAAAGTCTCAATTGTTGAACGAAAGTTTGGTTCTCAACCTGAAAATTCTTTCATGTTGATATCTGTATGATCAGTCATGAGTCTCTCAGATGACAAAGGAGAGAATGCTGGAGTCTGAGTCAGTTTACCACTAAACCTCATGTTGTTAACATTTCAGGAAATTGTAATGTGAAGGTTTTCGTATGATTTTTCTTTTGTTGCTGTTTATTTTGATTAAATTTGTATGAGTCACCATGGATACTAAGAAAGTTTAGTGATAGCAGCAAAGTGAAAAGTTGTGTTAACTATGATAGAACTTAAACATGTACTATATATAGAAAGTTAAAATAGAATAATTTGGGGGTCTGGAATAGATTAATTCAACTTACATTATTTATTTTTTTTGAAAAATGTTTTTATTTTTTTCAGAGAGGGAGAGGCAAGAGAGGTTGAAACATCAACGATGAGAGAGAATCATTGATCAGCTGCCTCCTTCATGCCCCTTACTGAGAATGGTGCCTGCAACCCTGGCATGTGTTCTTGACTGGAATTGAATCCAGGACTCTTCAGTCTATAGGCCGATGCTCTATCCACTGAGCCAAACTGGTTAGGGCTCAATTTACATTATTTATAACTAGAGGCCAGGTGCATGAAATTTATGCATGGGGGCTAGGTGGTATCCCTCAGCCCAGCCTGCACCCTCTCCAATCTGGGACCTCTCAAGGGATGTCCAACTGCCCATTTAGGCCCGATCCTAAATGGGCCTAAATGGGCAGTTGGACATACTTCTCACAATCCAGGACTGCTGGCTCCCAACTGTTCGCCTGTCTTCCTGCCTGATTGCCCCTAATTGCTTCTGTCTGCCAGCCTGATCACTCCCCCAACCACTCCCCTGCCAGCCTGATTGATGCCTAACTGCTTCCCTGCCAGCCTAATTGACCTTAACTGTCTTTTCCTGTAGGCCTGGTCACTGCTAACTGCCCTCCCCTGCAGGCTTGACCGCTCCCAACTGCCCTCCCCTGCTGGCCATCTTGTGTTGGCCATCTTGTGTCTACATAGGGGCAGTCATCTTGTGTGTTGGAGTGATGGTCAATTTGTATAATACTCTTTTATTAGGTAGGATAGGAAAAAAAATGATTTGACTTTTGAATAAATCACTTCTCAAACAGCATTCCAGAGCAAATTAAGTTCAAAAATTTAAATCCCACTGTATTTCATTCTATATACGAACACTAAGCCTCAACAGATCTGACGTTAAAATGATTCCCACTTGTACATCTTTTTAATACCTCCATTGTCACCATTTTGGTTTAGGCTGTCCTTACCTCATGCCTTAACTCTGTGTTGTCATGCTCCCACTTACATCTGTTTATGCTCTGCAGCTTAATCTTGCAAAACTACTGCCTTCATGTTATTTCCTCCTCATGAACCTCAGATGATCTTCATTTTCTAATGTTAATATACAATTAAGGTTCACGTTTCCTTTTTTTTTTTACATTTTAAATTACAGCTTCTTACATGACATAGCATTATCACTAAGATCACTTCTTCCCCCAAATATCTAGAAATGCCCAGATCCTTTTCATTCTAGTCAAAGTCTATTTCTAAGGTCCAACATGCCCATTAAAAGTAATCAGATCATCATGATTCACAGTGATTACTATCTGTGTGAGATTTTATAGTTATATTTGTCATTCTCTAACCAGGAAATTTTGGTTAGCAATTTTATTCTCTAGATACATTCTTTCCACCTCCTCAGAAATTTATAGATAATAAATTTATAGATTATTAGTGCTATAGAGTAGTTTGGAATAGGGCAATTTTTGTGGCTTGAGGATAATCTGATTTTTTTTCTTTCAAAGCTTGTAGATCTTTCTTTAGAGAGTTTGAAAATTGCAAAAGAATTGGCCTACACATATTATTTCTTTAAGTTAGTTTATCACAAATATGATGTAGATTTTGAATATTTAAACTGAAGATTTTTTTTAGAGCAAGAAAGTTTCTTGGGTGTAGTCTAGATGTGACTCAGATACCATGGGAATTCTCCATTCTTGCCTCACACTAACTTGAGGCAGAAGATAAGCACAACATATGGTCTCCTAATACCAAGAAGATCCCCCCAAAGCACTAGTGAATAAAATAAATTTTATTAGATTTTAATGAGAAAGTGGTTATATTATGAAAGGAACATCATTTTATTTTCTAGATATCTATTTGAGATATTTTTCTCTCCTACTTTTTAGCTATCTTGTTTTCTGTTTTTCACTTGCTCCAGCCTTTGCTACCTCCAAAATGTTTTCTAATTCCTGCTTTATTCTCTACCTTTCCTTGAACAGAAGGACCTTTACTTTTTCTGGGGTTATTCATTATCCAACAATAGAACCCTTCTTCTTTTTAAAAAAAATTGTTGACACTTATTCCATATGTCCTCTGTTTTCCTCTTCTTTGCCTATCTCTAGTCAGCCCCCTCTCCTGGCCCTCACCACACTGTTTTCTGTGTCCATGGCTATGCATATATGTTCTTTGGCTAATCTCTTCACCTTTTATCTTGTCCCTGGAGCCTCACTGTCAGAATGTAGTTACATTTTAAAAGTACACCATAAAGAAGGTTTAAAATTTTCTTTTAGTCAGTAAAGTCTTTGATAACAATTAAAATAAAAACTAGCAAATGCTGAAAAGTCTAGTTGTTTGATATGATGGAAAGGTTTGATTCAGAGACCTATAATGTCATCATGTCTTCAGATTCATTTCTCTGTGATGTATTTTACTCTGTCCTCCTTCTTCTATCACTTTTAATTATAGTAAAAATGGACATTATAGTTTCAAGACTCATAATCACATACTACAATGTCAATATTTAAAAAGAGCATGTTAGATCCAATAATGTAAGCACAGTCCTCAGGTTTGCTTTAATTGGACTGATTTACCTCACATGCCCATTCCTGAACAATTACTATGGTTTAAAAAATGGATGATGCTAATTGGCCAGCCTGAGTCACATGAGTTGGAAGTGATACAGCAAGCATACATAGAACTACGGGTGTTCCTAGAGTGGATAACCAGGGTTGTTGGAAAAGGAAGATTGGATATTCACTACCCATTATATTTTCTTCCATATATAGCACAGAACTTGAAGACTTAATCAGATACTTAAACTAGCTGCCTATGAAGTTTTTAAAAAACATATATTGTAAAGAATATTGTTAATGCTTTCTGCAATTACTTCTCAAGTTAACATATACTCATGTTTAAAGGTTTTCTACCATTAGTAAAACCCATAAATTTCCACAGCTGAGTGAAAACTCTATTTCTCATACTTATTCTCTAAAATATCCGAAGCCCTATTTTAGTCCACAAGACTATTACCACTTAAAGAACTAATAAGAGAATTCAGCCATAAATTTTAAAAACTAATTTGTGAATCTTATGTTTTTAAAGGAACTGTCTAGTGAACAAATTAATTATCTATTCCTCTAGTTTGTCTACCTTCTCCATCTATAAAATTAGATAATTAGAAAGCATTATAGCTGAAAGGTATAATTCCAACGCGGGAAAAACAAATTTGGAATAAAGATTTAATATCATGGGTGCTCTCAATTTTATATCAGATTGTGCCGATTCTAAAAAGCAATACTGCTTACTCCCTAAAGCATTTGGATCTGGATTTTATTTGTTCCTTCCTTACTATCCAAATGTTGAGAAAAGGTGAATGAGTCAAAATGTTTCCATGTTCCTAAACTACATGTGGTATTTTAAAAAATTTTCCTGGTAACTTATTATTATTTTTTTTTTGCTGGCAAAGAAACTAACAGATGCTATGGTAGTTATTTGTTCACACAATTTAGTTTAGTAGATTTTGAGGTTCAAAGCTTTAAAAAGGTGAGTGTCTGGAGATCATCTGGGGAATTCATGAGTCTTCAGAATGAACATCAAAGCTCTTTCACTGGTTAGGCTGATATTCCTTGGGATGCTAATCAGTGCCGATTTTCATCATACCACATTAGCATTATATGAACAAATAACAAGTAAACATAAAATAGTAATGATAATAATTATAATATCAGGATAAGTACTACCAAGTGAAATCTAACAACAATCTTTTCCTTTATCTAAACTGAAGCAGATTACACATAAATAAATTTACACATAATTTGAAATTACATGTGAATAGGTTTTCTATACTTAAAAAACAGAATATTACAATCAAGGCAAAATCTCTTTTAAAAATCACTTGTATTAGTTTTCTCTTTGCTGTAACAAATTACCACAAGTTTAAATATAGGAGCTTAAATATTTCTAATTTATCTTTCAGTTTTGGAGGTTAGGTCTGAAATAGGGTTCATTGAGTTAAAACCAAGCTGTCAGCAGGGCTGTGTTCCTTTTGGAGGCTCTAGAGAGAATCCATTTTCCTGCCCTTTCCAGCTTCTAGGGTACATCCTTAGTCCTTGACTTCTGGCCTTTCCTTTATTTTCAAAACCAGCAACATTGAGCCAAATCCTTCTCAGGTTGCTATCTTTCTGGTTCTCTCCTGCCTTTCTCTTTTCCTTTTAAGGACCTTGATAATTACATTGGACACACCTGATAATCCAGGGTCATTTTCATATTTTAAGGTCATTTTCATATTTTGACTAGCAACCTAATAGAGTCAATAAACTTAGTCTCCCTTTGCTAGTAACTCAACATATTCACAGGTTCTAGGGACTAGATCATGGACATCTTTGGGGGGGCATTATTTTGTATAGGTCACCACTGCCCCCTGAATTATCATCTTCCTCCTAGAAGTAAACTATTATCCCTTTGGTATATTCCTTCCAGATCTGTTTCTTTGCATTTATCAAAATATATACATCCATTTAGACAAATAGTTTTGTTTTTTGGTGCTTTTGGTTTTGATGGGAGGTATTTATCTTCAATTTGCTTTGATTTTACAATATGTCTTAAAAAAGATAAATTGTGAATTCATACTTATTAACATGCTATTCATTTTTCCTGCTATATAGTTACATAGTGTGGGAAGACCCAGCTAAAGGGTCCCTATTCTCTTATTGATAAACATTGAAGTGGTTTCCAATTTTTCTTTCTATAGATGCTTTTATTTATCACAATCTATACTAATAAAAGGGTAATATGCAAATTGGTCATGATGCCCTTACAGTAACAACTGAACAGCAGGCTGCATGGGTCAACCAGGCTGGCAGAGGTGGAAGTTCAGGTGATCAGGCTGGTGGGGTGGCAGTTCAGGGCGACCAGGTTGGCAAGGGGGCAGACAGGGGTGACCAAGCTGTCAGAGGGCAGTTGGGGATGACCAGACTGGCAGGGGGGGGGCAGTTAGGGGCAATCAGATTGGCAGGCAGAGGTGGTTAGGGATGATCAGGCTGGCATGGGGGGCAATTAGGGGCCATCAGACAGGCAGGCAGGTGAGCAGTTAGGAGCCAGTAGTCCAGATATGAGAGGAATGTCTGACTGCCAGTTTTGGGATCAGGCTCCAAGGGGTCCCGGATTGGAGAGGTCCAGGCTAGACTGAGGGGGACCCTCTCCCATGCACAAATTTTGTGCACCAGGCCTCTAGTATGTTATAAGTAAATGTGAGCACATCTTCTAGAGCATATGTATAATCTTCTAGGTGAGATAATGGAATTGTTTGGATGTAATGTGTGTGCTATTTTATATTTGAACAGACACTGAAAATTGTCCTCCTTAGAGGTTCTACCAATTTATGTTCTGAATCAACAGTGTATATTACTCATTTTATGTATTCTCACCAATACTTAATGGAAAAACTTAAAATTTTGCCATTTCAGTGAGTTACTTTAATATGTATTTCTGTGATTATCATTGGGTTTGGGGATTTTTTTCTTTTATATGCATTGTCATTTATATTTTATGTTGTTTAATTGCTCATTTAGAGGGAAGATCTCTGATATTTTTGGTATTGGTATTTTATACTCAGGATACTAATCCTTAGGCTATTGTATATATTAAACATTTACTCCCAGTTTGTTTGTTTTTTACCTTGTTTATACTATCTTTAAAAATACAGAATCAGCTGAGACCGGTTTGGCTCAGTGGATAGAGTGTCGGCTTGCGGACTGAAAGTTCCCGGGTACGATTCCGGTTGGGGGCATGTACCTTGCTTGCGGGCACATCTCCACAGTGGGGCGTGCAGGAGGAGGCTGATCGATGTCTCTCTCTCATCGATGTTTCTGACTTTCTATCTCTCTCCCTTCCTCTCTGTAAAAAATCAATAAAATATATTAAAAAAATACAGAATCATTTTTAAAATTAAGGACTTATATATCACTTATTTTGAAGTCTGCAACATATTTTCCTGTATTATTTTTCTTTCACATTTTTATATTTGGAGGTATATTGTGAGGTTGGGAATTAACATGATTTAAGGAAATGTTTTTTATATTCTCTTTTTAAATACATGGTTGTGTTTCAAGATTAATTAATTTTAGAACTTGTCTTGATATCTAGCTGGTGTAGATTTATATCTCCTCTATTTATATTAAAATGGTTATGGCATTTCATGTTCACTGTGTATTAAAAAGCTTATAAAAAAACTCACAACAACTCAATAAAAGACCAGTTGGTGTGGCTCAGGGGTTGAAACCTGATTTATGAACCAGGAGGTCAAGATTTGATTCTGCTCAGGGTACATGCCAAAGTTGAGGGTTTCATCCTAAGGAGGGGGCATGCAGGAGGCAGCTGGTCAATGATTCTCTCTCATCATTTATGTTTCTGTCTCTCTTCTTCCTTCTCCTCTCTGAAAACAATAGAAACATATTTAAAAATGTCATGAAAATTCTTATGGTATTTTGATTGGATTGCATTCACTTTTAATCCTGAGAGCATTGATATCCATCCAATAAAGAATCTTCCTTTCTATGAATATGTTCTATTTCAATTTTGCAAGCATATATAAGGTATCCCCTCAAAAATGCATACACTTTTAATAATTATTAATTTTAATAGGTTAAATCTGAAAAGAAAGAAACATCAATTGAGCTATCAGACATTCTGTATTTCAGGAAAATTTTCCAGTTTTCTTCACAAATGTCTTGCATTTCCTGTTAGGATTTCTTCCTAGGAACATTATGTTTTCTATTGCTATTGTGAATCATTGTCTTTTAATTCTCTTGTATTTTCTAGATTGACAGTTAAGTATTGTCTGCAAAAATGGACAGTTTCTCTCTTCCTTTGCAATATTTGTATGTTTTTCAGTAGCTCATCTGCTTCTGTTGATTCTTTTTTTATTATTATTAATTTTTTATACATATCTCCTTATTGCCCCCCTCCTTTTCAGGCATAACCCATTTCCCCAGTATCTATGTTCATTGGTTATGCTTATATACATGCATACAAGTCCTTTGATTGATCTGTTATCTATCCCACCTAACCTTAATCTTCCTGCTGTAATTTCACAGTCTGTTTGATGCTTTAATGCCTCTGTATCTAGCCTTTTGTTCATCAGTTTATAATGTTCTTTATTATCCACAAATGAGTGAGATCATGTGATGCTTCTCCTTCAATGACTGGCTTATTTCACTAGGCATAAGGCTCTCCAGTTCCATCCAGGTTGCTGCAAATGCTAAGAATTCCTTCTTTTTAATGGCAGCATAGAATTCCATTGTGTAGATGTACCATAGTTTTCCGCTCCACTCATCTACTGACGGACACCTAGGCTGTTTCTGAATTGTAGTTATTGTACTTTGTGCTGCTATGAACATAGGGGTGCATAAATCCTTTCTGATTGGTGTTTGTGATTTCTTAGGATAAATTCCTAAGAGTGGGATTACAGGGTCAAATGGGAGATCCATTTTTAGTTTTTTGAGGAAACTCCATACTGTTCTCCACAGTGGATGCACCAGTCTGCATTCCCACCAACAGTGCACAAGGGTTCCTTTTTCTCCGCATCCTCGCCAACCCTTGTCATTTGTTGATTTGTTGATGATTGCCATTCTGACAGGTGTAAGATGGTGTTGCATTGTCGTTTTGATTTGCATCTCTTGAATGATTAATGACTTTGAACATGTTTTCATGTGTCTCTTGGCCTTCCTTCTGTTGTCTTTCGAAAAGGTTCTATTTAGGTCCATTGCCCATTTTTTTATTGGATCATTCATCTTCCTTTTATTAAGTTGTATAAGTTGGCTGTAGATTTTGGAGATTAAACCTTTATCAGTGATAACATTTGCAAATATGTTCTCCCATGCAGTGGGCTTTCTTGTTGTTTTGTTGATGGTTTCTTTTGCTGTGCAAAAGCTTTTTATTTTGATATAGTCCCATTTGTTTATTTTTTCTTTAGCTTCCATTGTCTTTGGAGCAGTATCAGTGAAGAAGTTCTTTCAGCATATGTCTGAGATTGTGCTGCCTGTGGATTCCTCTAGTATTTTTATGGTTTCCCTTCTAATGTTTAAGTCCTGTATCCATTTTGAGTTTATTTTTGTATTTGGTGTAAGTTGGTGGTCCAGTTTCATTTTTTTGCATGTATCTGTCCAATTTTCCCAACACTATTTATTGAAGAGGCTATCTTGGCTTCATTGTATGTTCATGCCTCCTTTGTCAAATATTAGTTGAGCATAGTGGTTTAGGTGGATATCTGGGTTCTCTATTCTATTCCATTGGTTTATATGTCTGTTCCTGTGCCAGTACCAGGTGTTTTGAGAACAGTTGTTTTGTAATATAGCTTGAAATCTGGTATTGAGATCCCACCTACTTTATTCTTCTTTCTCAGGATTGCTGTGGCTATTTGAGGTCTTTTTTTGTTCTAGATGAATCTATGAAGAACTCTTCTCTAGGTCTGTGAAATATGTTGTTGGTATTTTAATGGGTAGTGCATTGAATCTGTAGATTGCTTTGGGTAGTTTGGACATTTTAATAATGTTGATCCTCCCAATCCATGAGCATGGTATGCTCTTCCATCTATTAACATCTTTCTCTATCTCTTTTATCAGTGTCCTGTAGTTTTCTACATAAAGGTCTTTTACCTCTTTAGTTAGGTTTATTCCTAGGTATCTTAATGTTTTTGGTGCGATGGTGAATGGGATTGCTTTTTTAGTCTCTCTTTCTGTAATTTCACTATTAGTGTATAGAAATGCCACAGATTTCTTGGCATTAATTTTGTATCCTGCTACATTGCCAAATTCGTTTATTAAGTCAATTAGTTTTGGGATGAAGTCCTTTGTTTTTTTATGTATAGTATCATGTAATTTGCAAATAAGGACAGCTTTACTTCTTCTTTTCCAATTTTGATGCCTTTTATTTCTTCTTCTTTTCTAATTGCAATGGCTAATACTTCCAGTACTATGTCGAACAGGAGAGGTGAGAGTGGGCATCCCTGTCTTGTTCCTGTTTTCTGTTGATTCTTAAACATTGATCACTTCAGTAACTCTCCATTTAAATTAAAAAACATTTTCCTACTGCATTGACTTTAATACAGTCTAATCTACTTATTTGTGGTTGTAATGTTCTATGGAGTTGCTGCAGATACTGACTTAGTGAAGACTGAAGTATTGCTCTTATGAGAAATACATGGTAGGTTTCTGTGAGCTTTTTGGCATAGCATTTTTTATCAACTGAAATGCCATTTGCATTATGCTAGAGTTCATTTTCCAATGTCCTTGTAAAAGAAATCAATCTCATTGGTCTTCAAAACCTGCTTTTCTCTATAACCCTTTTCCTGTATAATTCTTAGCAGGTATTTAATTTTTTTTAGTAGTTTCCTGATCTGCAGAACTCTCCTTACCTGGAAATTTAACATTTTTTTTTTTTACTCTGGATTGCCTTTTGAAACATGGGTGGTCAGCACTAACTAAGAAAGGTTCAATGTTTTCTGGACCCTGGGTAATATGACCAGACATTTCTTTGACTTTCAGCATCACACAGTGCTGTCTGCAGTGTTTTTTCAGTGGGTTGTCATATGCTGAATCCACACATTTAGCTTCCTTTCCATCTTTTCCATAGCTTCATTACACCCTATAAATGTTACTTCAACATTTATATCATGTACAGATCAGCAAATTTACTATTTTTTTCTAGATATACCTTACTGTTGATTCATTAACACTGAACTCAGCCAACGGCATTATAATTCACACTTAAAGGAAGTTTATCTGACACAGGTATTTTTTCTGCAAGGCACATACCAGTCTTTTTGATCATAGGAACACTTGATAGTACTTCAGCACTACGCTTATGAGCCATTTTAAACATCAAAATCAACAACAAAAAACACAAAACATGCAAAAACCATGGACTAAATAGACCACCTTGACAGTTGTTTATAGTATGAGAGCTGAAACAAGAAGGCAGAGTTTTCTTGTTCAACTTCAGCTGGGAACGTGCCAGTCAACTCAAATTATTCTTCATTCTGTGCATGTCTGTCTATGAATGACTATGGGACAGTGTGAACATTGATTTTGAGGCTACAAATACATTTTAGTGAATAGGTGAATTTGTAAATATGGAATCTCTGAATAATGAGGATTAACTATAGTTGCACAGATGATGACAAGAAAATAACCTGTATTTGTTCCATGCCAATGTGATTATCGTAGAGACCCTTTCACTACAGACTGCTATTATTCCTTAGGTACAAAGTATCCTTAGAAAATTGTTATACAAGATAAGCTAAGGTTAAATGATTAACCTCACTTAGTATAGGCTAAGAGAAAGGCTTTATTGAGAAACGGAGGACCAAGAGCCTGTATGAAGGGGCACATAGACACCCCTATCCAGAGAAGCAAGGTAGGGCCAGGGGCAAGATACAGAAGGGTTACATTCCAGGGTAGTGACTCTTCCTCCTTATATAGGAAAAGTACGAGAGCAATCTTTTCAGCTGCTTTGAGGAAGGGGCAGATTATTTGGGTGCCAGACAGTCTGAATTTAGATGTTGGCTATTTTCAGGAGGTTTTTGTGAAATCTAGCTGCCCAACTCCTGGAAAGCTTAAAGCCAATGGGAAACTGAGTTTAGGTGCAACCCTTCCCACTGTGGGAATGCAAGAATATGAGGTATTAACTAAGGAGTCTGGACAATGCAGAGTGAACTTGCACGTCATTCTAAATCAGATTTTCCATAGCACCATTGTGGCTGTTGAATTATTTTTTGTGTTAATCTGATCTTCAGATTTGAAAATACCCAATTATTATTCTTAAATGTAATTTTCTATTATATTGCCCCTGCTTTTTGTTTCTGGAAACTCGTATTAATTGATCTTAAGCACCCTAACTAGAGAATTTTACCTTGTATTTAGAATGAATTCCAAACTGTTATAGAGTTATCCAGTCTATACTACTTACGTTAACTCTGTAAGTTAGTTACATAAGTTAAATACATTCCTTTAAAAATTAAAGCCCATAAAAATAAATCTATTCCCCTTACTCCAATAAAAGACACCTATCATCCAACTTGGAAAATCAGATAAAGAAATTCTCAAATTAAAATAAAATAAAATCTAAATTTATTACATACATTTCTACGACTTTTGCTTTCTTTAGTTTCAATTTTAAAGAAGTTTAAATTTTTCAAAATCAAGGACTTATCCAATTTACTGTTGTAAATCTCTTAAAACCACATTTTATTAGAAATGGTGGGAGGGCTAGCTAGGAATTCATTTCCTTTAGAAGTCACAGAGTCTATAGCGTCGTATCATAATTGCAAAAGAGTCTTCAAATAATTTTATCCCAAAACTTCAGCCTTAGGTAATAATTCTTGGAAAACTATTATTAAACACATAATGCCATGAACTTTTATATTAAATTAAAGATTTTCTACCTTTACCTTTTTAATCTGGGTGATCATTCTAAAAAGAAACTTAAGCTAACCTCACACAATAAAGGTGATTTAAAACACAAGTTGAGAGGTTAACAGATCAATTGTTGTAACATCATTTCAGTTCTTGGGAACCAAGGTTCATCCTGAACTAAATATATATATATAGCCTTAAACATTTTTAGAAGTATAGCCCAAATTCTAATCTTCCTACTTGTTTCTTTTTATTTTTTACAAAGAAGTTTTGGAAATACTTTGACTACAGTTTTACCAATCGGATGATATGTTTCCATTTCAAAGGAATGAAATCTTGAAGATTAATTGGAATTCACTTTTTTTTTTAACATTCTCAGAATCTCAAAGTCTGAAGTTTATCTGCAAGGAGAGAGGGATAAGCCACACAAATTAAAAACAAAAAGTTAGAGTTTAAGGTTTTTTGTTTTAACTAGTATTGCACCTAGAGTTTCAAAACTTTTTACTTTGAAACACTTTTCTTAAAACCAACCTTTTTTTTGGGTTGTTCCCTCTGAGAGGGTCAAAAAAAAAAAAAAGCACAGCATTGCCCCACTCTTAAATCTGTTGGCATTCTTCCAGTTTCCCTTGTTTTTTAGTCTTTTTATTGCTGACAAGTCTGAGATTTATTCTGCATTTCTGTTAGGATAGGTCCTTGTCAAAGAGACAGGCCATTTCCAAAGTTGTCTAATCATTTTTAGCCACTTACTCATCTCTGATGTCCTTGATTAGGACTGTATAGTGATCCAGACACAAGGTATAGAGCAGCTGCTAGAGGTTCCGGTCATTATCTTGGACTCATCATTCTGGGGTCATGGTAGTACCCATGGAGACAACCTTGACAGAGGCAGGGATAGATATTTTCCAGTTGTCATAGTTGATTTACTACTCTTTACAGAATTCTCCCTCTTGAGGACTAGGAAGAGAAGGGGGAAACTTTTTCCTATTTTTGTCTTGGAAAGTCTCCTTGTGACATGGCATCGCTACCACTTCTGCTGTGTACTCAGTCACTTCCCGTTTCTGAATGGTCTGGGCAGAGTTTGCTGTAATGACCTCCTAGGTCTCTGCAAACTTTATTCCCTCTCTGGTTCTTTTTGATTCACTCATTGTCTTGACTAAACCTTGTTTAAGAACTTTCTGGTCCCATCCCTTGGGCAACTTTACTCTTTTCCTCACTTCCAGAGATGATTCCAACTCTATATATTAGAATTTATCCCCACATTCTTTTAGGGCCAAGAAAGTTTCTATTTCTGAACCTGACACTGTAGCAGATCAAATATTTATTGATTTAAATGTTGCATCCCTTTCTGACACCCAGTCATGAGGATTGGATTAGTCTCTTGCATTTTTCATGCCAAGCACTATTCTAATCTCCCTGCATTTCCAGTGCAGGTCAAATTATATTACTAGGGTCTCAGTAGAGACCAGCTCATATCCTGCCTATATGCCAATTTATTGTCTCCTAAATAGTGAGGTTGACACAACCTTTCTAATCCCCAACCTAATTTAAAATCACTGGGAAAATGTATTTCTGCTATTTTCCAATTGTGATGAGGAAAACAAATAAACATACTTATAAAATGCTTAAGCCAAAATCTACTTTAAATTTTTTTCCAGGCAGTGGGGCTGGTGAGTAGAACAGATAACACATTATGGAATGGAAAAATACATAAAAATCCACCTTTAATTATGAATTTATTTGCATGTGTTTTTCCCCATAATAATGCTAGTGGCATGGTACAGATGTCTGCTATTGAAGAAAACTGAATGTGGACCTTGTGGATTTTAGCCCCAGTGGCTCTATAAAGTCCAATAGTGTTCTTGGGGGCACATTGCTTTTCTGGTAATATATTTTTAAATATTCTTCAGCCTCTTTCTCTTATATTATTTTTCACCCAAGGATTTGTTTATCAATTTGAGGGAAAGAGAGCAAACCTCTCTCTCTCTCTTTCTCTCTCTCTCTCTCTCTCTCTCTCTCTCTCTCTCTATATATATATATATATATATATATATATATATATATATATATTTATACACACACACACACATATACACACACACACATATCAGAAACATTAATCAGTTGCTTCCTGTACACACCCTGACCAGGAATAGAAA
Source organism: Lasiurus borealis (assembly GCA_004026805.1). Taxonomy (NCBI): domain Eukaryota; kingdom Metazoa; phylum Chordata; class Mammalia; order Chiroptera; family Vespertilionidae; genus Lasiurus; species Lasiurus borealis. The sequence continues at coordinate 27,639 of PVJN01009135.1, read as the reverse complement.
CTGTAACCTAGGTATGTGTTCTGACCAGGAATCAAACCCGCAACTTTTTGGTGTATGGGACAATGCTCCAACAACTGAGCCATAGGATCAGGGCTCTTTTTAATTTTAATCAATCCCCCCACAAGTTCTTCTTGATCTGTATGTGCTCCTCTGAATTTACTGACTTTATACATTTCATTTCTTCTGTGATACTTTCTCCTTCTGCAATGCCATGGATTTTTCCCCTCTGAATTCACCCTCTCATCAATATTGCCTATTTGACATATCCCATGTGATAAAAGTTTTTGTAATAGTGTGAAGGAATTGCTTTGCAGAATTAGAGGAAGGAATTATTGATTTCACAAGCAAAGGAAAGGCTCCTGAAAGATTTCATTGAGGAGTTACCATTTGGAGACATTACAGGAATCCACAAAATACATAGAAACTTAGGAAAGGCACGTCAGACAATGGGAACAGCTTGCCAAAGAGTTAGAATAGTACCATGTAACTGAATTACAGGGCAGGATGGAGGAGGGAGGTTAGGGAAGGCATTTAAAGATCTTGAATTCTTGCTGAAGACTGTGAACTTCATCATATGGGATCTGCCAAGCAAGTGAGTAACTGTTCAAATATGTGTGCTAGAAGCACAATCCTGGCAGAAGAGGGAAGAATGAATGGGAGAAGGGGAGAGACTGGAGACAGGGAGGCTAGTTAGGAGACTAGTCATCAAGGATCCTCTTTCCTCAGAGTAGCAAGTGTTATACCCTGCCTCCTCCAGGTCCTATAAGTGGCTCTGCTCTCCGAAAGCAGAGCAATGAAGGAAGAAGGGATGTACACAGTTCTTGAGTAGGGGTTTGGCACTAGAGTGGCTTCCATAGTGGGGACTTATAGTGGTAACTCTGTTTGGAGTATAGTACCTTGCTTGAAGTACTTGAAAATATTTGTTGAGTAGGAAGTAGATGAAAAGAATAACACTACCCCCTCCCCAATCTTTCCCTGGTATTATCTTACCCACAAAGTCAGAAGTTCTCTTTACACACTTCTATAGGGAAAAAATATATTATTCTCAAATCTAGTTTTAGTTTTGCTTTTTTCCTCAGTTATATTTTCTTGAAAATTGATTCTGCACCTTGGAGGCCTCCTGGGAGTTAAAATTAGCAGGGCTTCAGAGCCAGGGAGATTCAAATCTTCACTTAGTAATTGGGTGAACTTGAATGGTTATATAACTTTCTAGATCTCTGTTTCCTCATTTCTACCCTTGAAGAAAAGGTTGCAGTGAGGAAAGAGATAATGTCTATAAAATACATAAGTCAAAATTTGTTTGTAGGCCAGCCATAAGTACACAAAAATACATGGGTAGGAGCTCTGAGACAGAGTCAGAAGGAGAGCTACAAAATTACAGCAGAGTTTCCCTGTCTACTCTCCTCCACAACTGTGCTCCCATTTTGTACTGCACCCACTCAGGCTCTTGCCCGAGGCCAATGCATGAACTAAGTTAGATTCAGACAGAGTTCTTCCCATTCAGTCCAGAAAAAACAAGTGTGTTATTTTTCTATAAGAATCAAATTTTTGAATTTGAGCTTAATTTAATGGAAAGGTAAAACCATAATTTCAATCAATGTGACATTCCTTCTCATTAACTGCCTTTATCTGGGGATGGATATAAGTTTCAGGAAACTTTTATAGGGCCAAATTATTGGGAGACCATTTATAGGATCAGATGCCACATTAGCATTTGATGGAATGATCTTATTCCTCTTGGTCTCTCTGGTAACTTCTGGGTTCTTCTTTATTCCTTTCCCAAGCAGCTGGTCCTCTGGGCCATTTCTGCGCCACTCTTGGCAACACAGGAAACATTCTGTGCTCCCGAGCCATGTAGTGTCATAGTAATCTCTAGAACACAATCTGAAGACTGCCTCATTGTCTCATAGCCCTCTCTCTGCACGTGCACCACAGGAGATCTGGGAAACCTTATAGTTTTGCTATGTCTCCAGGCTGTACCCAGAAATTGAGGCAGACTTACCTAAACACACCTCAACCTAAGAATTTAGGCAGGACTTTCCTCACTTTGATTTCTTGAGTTCTAGGAACCCTTACAATCTCTACCTAATTTTTTAGCCTTTTAGCTTTACTGGGATTCTTATAGATTGTTTCAACATTATTACCCTTTTGTTTGTCCTTTGATTAGAAGGTTTTGAAATTCAAAAGCCAGAAACAAGGTGTTTTACTTCTTCTCAAAGCTGAATTGAGTGCTATTGAAGCTGAATTGAGGGGGAGATGGAAGGTGGGTAGTCAAGGGATATGAATCTTGTGGGGGAAGAAATATTGGTTAATTTCAAGTCTTAGCCACTTCAGATTTTACATTTTCTCTGCTTAAACTGTCAGTGCTGGTTGGAGTAGACTCTATAGTCATTATTTTTTGGAGCATTGTTAGTTGCTAAGTTATAACATTGCATTTCTTTATGTAAAATGTAAGCTAACTTAGGAAGACTAAATAAATGCCAGTACTTCTTTTTTTTTTTACTTTTACATTTTTTTTGTGTCCCACCATTAAACACAGAATTTATTAGCAACTTGTTTTTTTCTGCTACATTAATTTGTTTATGAACATTTCTATAAATGTATTTCACAGGAAATATTTGACAATTTAGTTTGTTGAGAAAAGGTCAAAATCTGGTTTTCCAAAGAAATAATTTAAATAAATGTGAAATAAGAATAGAGCTTGGGAAAGCAACTAAGTAAGAATTTTGGTATTATTTTATTAGAGCACTAGAGGGCTGGTGCACAAAATTCGTGCCCAGGGGAGGGGGTGTCCCTCAACCTGGCCTGTGCCTTCTCGAAGTCTGGGACGCTTGGGGGATGAACGTCTGCTGATTTATGACCAATACCTGGGAGATTACGCCTGAACCAGCAATAAGACATCCCTCTCTCAGTCTGAGACTTTCACAGTCGGGGACCCCTTGCTCCTTATCACCTGCCAGCGGCGAGGGTGGTGGGAGAGTCTCCCGCCACCATCGCTGTGCTCACCAGCTGTGAGCCCAGTTTCTGGCTGAGTGGAGCTCCCCCTGTAGTTGCCCCCTGGTGGTCAGTGCATATGATAACAGCTGGTTGTTCCATCCTTCAGTCAATTTCCATATTAGGGTTTTATATAGGATTGTTATCAGATGGTTCTTTTATCAGAGTATAATGTCTGAGCCACTATCAGAATATAAATGGAATATAAAGTCACTGGGAATGTAAATTTTAAACACTGATAGTCTAAAATTCTTTTGATTTGATGTCCAAATTAATTTGTAAAATTAATCATGATTTGTGGTTAGTCATGCCAGAAAGCAGTAATGTTTTCAAACTTGAATTTGATATTTTGGACTCTGACAACAGAATAAGTTGAAAAAATTTTCTAATACACAATTTATTTTATACCATCTTTTATGTGAAGGGACTCCTACATTACTCAGAAGCTCTAATTCTTCATGAAACATCTAAGCAAAGCAGATCAGCAAGTCAAATTATAGGACTCTTTTATCAGATGAATAAGTTTATAAAATAGGTCATTTGTTCCTAGAGATGTACATAATTTTATCTTTTATGCACAACTTAAAATACTATTGTGTTGATGTAATGATTAATGTAATAGGACACATAAGCCTTTCTGTACTATTCCCTCCTCAGCACAAAGACATCCTATTAGAAGCTGAGTCAGAAAACATTGGAAATGGAAATCACCTTAGATAACACTTAGTCTAACTCCTTGCTTTACAAGCTCAGAAATTAGGGTTTTAGACATCTTGTTGAGGACCTACCACTGGCCATACCATGGTGGGAGTCTTCCTGACTCACTCTGATCATTGCAGAATTCTCATTTCCTGCTTCTTGATTCATTGGGGCAGATGTGTGTACAGCTTAACCATCTCTTCCCAAAAAGTACAAAAATGAAGGACTGAATTTTTTTCACCTTTTAACTTTACTTAAGAGTTTTCCTATGGCTAGAATTACAAAACAAAAGTTTCTCTAATAATCCAAAAGTCCAATTCACCATACATTATACCTTTTCTCCATACATTTGTATATTCATTATGTACAAATGAAATAAAATTCTAACCATTCACTTAAGTGTTTTTTCCATTAGCAGTGAACAATTTAAGATCAGCTATCATGTTTCATTCCGTTTACTATAGTATTACTAAATCCTTAGTACAATAATGGCACAATGCATTTTTGGTGAATGTATGCTAGATTATCATTTTCTTGGAAGTAGTAGCTTTGTTTCATATTTGTATCCTTTGAACACATTAGGCACTCAGCATATGTTTTTAAAGTGAATAAAGGAATAAATGAGTGAAAAATATTTATAGAGGGTCTTTTTGTAGGTTTTCTTAACTAGAAACTGATGTTTTTTTTTAAAAAGTAATAAGCTGTGAAATTCTTAATTGTTAACGCTCATGTTACACCTTATGAATGTGTAAAAATCTGTAGCCCTGGAATTGGTATAATCAAGGTAAGACTGAAGTGTGATCTAGTGTTTGGCATGAAATCAGAGAAAAACGTAACAAATTCACTTAACTAGGTCATTGGTCTAAGTTTTCAGGTTTATTTGATCAATAGTATATAGTTAGTTAGGATGTTTCATTTTAACATCAAAACTTTGTCTAGTGGATTAAAATCAACAACTAAGAAGACTAAATTGGGGCACCACAATGAGGTTGAAGCAGATGAGAATGCAATTTTATACAGAAATAGAACCCTTTCAAGATTTAGTTACCCATTTCCTCCACCATCCCCCCATGAAGTTTACATATAGTAGAGAGGGAAATAAAGCGAATACTTTATCTTAAAAAAAAAAAGAATTGAACTATATCTACCATGATACTTAGAGACTTCTTTTGCAAATTTATTGTGAAAAAAAGGCTCAGAAGATTTTAAGTAGAGCTTTTGTTAGTTAATAGGAAATAATGTGTTTGAATAGATGAGGATTTACATTAAAAGCTTAAAATTTGAATCCTAACTTATATTAGAAAAACCAAAATGTATTATTGTGTGTACTGTGTTAGAGATAGTGTAAGGGATCAGAAGACTGCTGGATTGCTCCTCATGTTCCGGGGATAATAAAGAGAAGGGAGGAGAAGGGATGTCGGTGCCATTCCTGTTCCTCTGGTCCCTTCACTGCATTGCTATCTAATCGCCACACATTCCTATCAGGTAGATGGTGTTTTCTTTATTTCACAGTTCATAAAACTGAGGCTCAGCAGTCACTCAGCTGCTTCTTCAGCTTCACTTCTACCATTCTCTACCTCACCTACTCCCCTCAGCTACAGTGACCATTTCACTGTTCCTTTCTTTCTTTTTAAAATATATTTTATTGATTTTTTACAGAGAGGAAGGAAGAAGGATAGAGAGTTGGAAACTTTGATGAGAGAGAAACATCAATTAGCTGCCTCCCACACACCCATTACTGGGGATGTGCCCAAAACCAAGGTACACACCCTTGACGGGAAGCGAACCTGACCTTTCAGTCTGCAGCTCTATCCACTGAACCAAACCAATTAGAGCAATTTCACTGTTTCTTGAACATGTCCTGTTGTTTCCTCGGTTGAGGGCTACCTGTCTCTAGCTGTGAAGATGGAGATCCCTCTCTTCATTCAGGTCTCTGATGACATGTCATTACAGAAAGGCCTTTCCTTATGACTCTATCTGAAAAAAATCTTATTTCATATGCCAGTTTTAGTAAGATGAAGCATTGTTTTGGGTACCGCTAAGAAAGAAAATAGTTGCTAATTAATCAATGATCTGGCAATTTTGTAAGATGTATCCTGATTTTAGAGATGTTAAAATGGGAAGAAAACAATGTTTTTAGAATCAATGAAATGCAACTGCTATCCTAATTTCTATACAAATTGAACACTGAAATATTTATGTATTTAAATACGTGTCTTCTTACCCTGACTTACTTCTCTTTGCAATACTCATCACTCCGATACAATGCACATTTTCTTTAGTCTTCTCTCCCCACACTAGGGTTTAAGCTACATATAGAAGCTTTGTTTTGTTCATTAGTTGTGATAGAGACTGGCTAGATGTACACTACACTCATCTTCTTCCTGGCCACTCTGGGAATACTTCCCTGCCTCTCTTTCAGTGCAGTGAACCTATGTGACAGACTTCTGGACAATGGATATAGTTAGAAGTGAGGAATTTCACTCCAGGCCTTTCTATCCCTATACTTCTCCTGGTGGTTGGAGCTACTAGTGATCAGAGATACTGGAGGGAAGAAACCCAGGTCTGTAAATAATGGTGTAGAAGAAATCCATCCCCCTTCCCATCACATTGACCTTCATTGGATTGTAAAGTGAAAAATAAATCTTTATTTATTAAAATCACTGAAATTTGTACTTTTTTTGTTATATTAGATAGCTTCCCTTGACTAATACATTACTTTAAGTGCATTGCTCAGACTGTTCATGGCATATAGCCTTAAATTATTTATAAGGATAGGCAAAATTAAAGGAACAGGAGGTTTCTGTTGAAAGATAACTGGTTTTGCTTTGTACATATAGCATCTGCATGGGAAGGTGGTACCCACTTTTGTACTTCCTCACAGGTGACCTGGAATAATTTAGAAGGGCTAAAGATCTAAAGATTTCAGGATTCAATTGGTACAAAAAAAAGTAGGTTTAGCAGAAACAATCAATGGGAATTTGTGGAAGGAGAAGTGGTCACAGGGAGAAAATTAAAAAATATATTTTTATTGGTTTCAGAGAGGAAGGAAGAGGGAGAGTGATAGAAACATCAATGATGAGAGAGAATCATTGATTGGTTGCCTCCTGTGCATCCCCTACTGGGGATCAAATCCACAACCTTGGTATGTGCCCTTGCCTGGAATCAAAACCCAGGACCCTTCAGTTTGCAGGCTGATGCTCTATCCACTAAGCCAGGGCAAAGAAAAATTTTGATGTAAGGGTCACTAATTTGCAGAAACTGCTTTGAAACAATTAGTTCAATGCAGTAGGTAGGGAGGTTGGAATTGAGAAGGTGGAGGTACTTGAAGAATCATTGAGTTTTAAGTTCAGCAAAATGAATTTATTTTGGGACAAAAAGTAGGAAGATGAACTATTGTTAAAGTAATATAGGATGACCTTGGACATTTACCTATTTAAGAGAATAATCTATTTATTTAAACACCATCTTCTTTAGGTATCACCTTCTATTTATACTTTTGCCTTGTTACTGATTTATATCAGTAGAACTTTCTTTAGGTAAATTCAAAGAGATCTTTGATAGGGGTGTTGTGGACGTAATGTCTGCAAAATTTTAACCTGCATTTAAATATTTGAACTTGCTCATAAAACATTTAGTATTACTAATGGCTCATGGCTAGCTACTGTTCTCAGTATACATAGCTTTGAATATGAGCTTAATAATTCAGGAAACCATAGCAAAGCAGAAGGAACACATAAAATACTTAGGAACTTTAGAGAAAGGTTCAGACTAATTTTGAATAACAAAACATTTCTTTTTTATAAGGTCATCTCAAAGATCTAAGAATAGGATTAATTTATTTCCTTCTCATGTTTTAGGATTTAGCTTAGCTGTTATCTGTTATGAGAAACAATATGTAAATTCCCAAGACTGGGTTGAGTGCTGTCTCCAATCTCCAGTGATGCTTCCAGCATTCTGTGCTTCCCTCACCACATACTATTCCAAAGGATGAGCTCATTTTAGAGGCAGAGTCAGTATCAGCTTCATCATTGTATCTCTATAGCACAGCATAGGAACTGACAAAGTGTTCAATAAGTGTATTTTGAACAAAAGAATAAATGAGGTTCTCTTTTTGGAAGCAATGATTACTTCATGTCTCCAAAGTTATTTCAACACCTGCTACTCTAGGTTTAAAGCACATTTAATTGAAGGAGAATAAGGAAGGCTACTCTAGGTAAAACATTTATATATTTTAAGTCAAATGTTCCTTTCCTTGTTTTTCTTCATTATTCTGAAACTACTCAGAATGAGTTTGTTGGAATAGGTTCCTTTCTAATTTGTAACACATATTGAATAGGCACTTGGCATGCTTTATAGTAATCAGTTTTATCTGTAAAATTTTCCCATTTCATCTTCCTTGGCTCTTTTTGGTTTTCAGTTTAGTGCATGGGCTTTAGGCCATTATGTAACTTTTAGTTTTAAGGAGAAAGTTTGAGTTGATTGCCATTCTAAGATAAAAGTGAGTTGATTTGGTATTTTAAAACTATGAAGTATAACCCACAGGTAATAGTCATGAAGAAGTAGCATTCATCCTTGAATAAGAACTTGGTTAAGCTGCAGCCCTAAGCTCTTAGATGTTTTTCTTCCCTCTTAGAATGTTGTAAGAGGCAGGGCCACAGTAACCTCCCTAGAGCAGAAGAAACCTTTCTATGGCAGTGGATGTGGAAAGTTGAAGGGAGTGGTGAAGGGAAAAATAAAAAAGAAATGGGACTAAAATAAGGAGTAATATGACTAGGTGGAGGAAAGAGAGGGAAATATTAATAAAAGGAATGACAAAAATTAAAAGCTGTTATTCTGCTCCTACAGATAAGGCATACATGTAAACAAATGAACAACAACCCCACATTTATATCTGTCACCTAAACCCAGGATATTTGCAGAGAAACAGGGTTATATATAGCCGTTATTTTAATAATGACACAAAGAATAGATGAAACTGACATGAACAATACGGTAGATGAAGAAACCCAGGAAATCACAATGTAATATGATTTCATAGAGGCACAGTGCCTGGCACATGTCAGCTATTATAAAAGTATTGGTTCAATATCCCTGAATTTTGAATATGACATTCTTAAAGTTAAGAATGAGAGGAGGAGAACTAGCTGCAGAATCAGGACCAGAACCTGAATGAATGAAGAAATGACCATAATTGCCTGTTAGTTGGGGCTTTATCAGTACCCTGGAAATGAATGAAAGATAAGTGTGTTAAGAGTTAAATAACTTTACAATTCATATTAAATAATTACAAACTGATATTTTAATTTCATTAATAATTATGTTTAGACTGTCATATTTTATTTTTCATAATTAATTCCATTTTTTATGCTTATAAAGTCCCTAGTTAAACAACTTCTTTTGGTGCTGGGGCTGATCAGCAGACCCTGAATGATGGATGAATGACTAACATACATTTCTGTAAAAGAGAGACCTAAGGGACTGCCTGGCATAAGAAACCAAATAGCTCTGTTCACCTGCCTCTTAGGCTTTTATTGTAATAACAGCTTGAATTAAAATTAACTACTAGATTCTATCAATAGAGTAAGCATGCTTGAGAAGACACATGCATTTGCAGTGTCCTTTAAGCAAGGGCATCTGAAGACTAAGCATAAAGATTCCAGTAAACACCCAGGTGCTCACACATACACAGACTTGCTTCACTACATCCAGGTATTGTTGAAAAAGGTACAGATGCCATTCATTGAAGTGAACCAATAGTATTAATGGTGAATCTCCAGGGACTGGTTCTGGCTGATAACCAGATCAGAGTCTCTCCATTCTCTAAACTTCTCTCCCCTTGCTCCTTTTATATTTTGAGGACACACTAAATATTTAGTGACTAAACTACTTGGTTGCCAGGTAAGTGATTTCACATATGAGCATCACTTATACCCATTGATGAATAGTTACATGGTTCTATATTGAATTATTTTGCTACATCTTAATCATTGGCCCTGTTTTTATAGCTAAAATAATCATGTAGAGGCACAGATAAGTTAATTGTTTTCTATGTCACAAGGATGTAGTCCTTTTACACCTGTCTAGCTGTCATACAGTATTTTAAACTAAAAGTATTAGATAAACACAATCACTGTCAATTCAGTCACATTGCACCAAATGATTTCTCTCTGAGATTATTGAATCAGTTTTTTACAATATGTAACCTATTAGGATTTGTCTCTCTATACTGTTTAAACTTATACTAGAGGCCTGGTGCATGGGATTTCTGTACTGGTGGGGGGTGTGGCCTGAGCGGATTGGCCTGCTGTGGGAGCACTGCTCATCCCTGTCAGCCCAGTGGCTGTGGACCCACCTCTGAGTGGCTGTTCCCACTGTGGGAGCACACTGACCACCAGGGGGCAGCTCCTGCAATGAGTGTCTGCCCCCTGGTGATCAGTGCACAGTATAGTGACTAGTCGACTGGTCATTTTGCTCTTCGGTCACTTGGCTTTTATTATATAGGATTACAAATAACTTACAAAATGTTATAAAACCAAGGCAAGTCATAGATGAAGTGAATGTATTCACAACTTTTATGAACTATACATAAATCAAATGATACTTGTTCTCCTCTGATGGTACCATTGCTACCTTTCTCTTAAACTGAATTCCACAAAGAATTCTAATTTAAGCAAAGGTCTTTGCATTCATTGACAGTTTATAGGCTATTCAGGAAAACTAATTAGTTTTAAATCAATTTATTTGCAAATAACTTTTCTATTTTTGTTTTCTACTTATTAATAGCTCTAGGCCATTTATGAAAAATTTTGCTTTTGTCTGAAAGTTTAACTCTGCACTGACCCTCTTTTGTCAGCTCCTTTTTTCCTAATGCACTGCGATGAAATTGGAAAAAGTAAATTGTAAGGAAAATTTTGACAAGATCTATTGTAAAACAGTCAATTGAATAAAAAGTACCTAAAATGAAGTGGAGAAGTTAATAAGAGCAAACTGATTTAGTAAAAACAATATATATTTTAAAAACCATTTATGTAACCATTCTCTCCCCTTGCTCCTTTCATATTCATCACCACGTGTCTTCCGCAGATCAGCAGATATTACCCTTCTTCTATTAGTTGTACAATACTTGACATGCTCATAGTTTTTCAGTTGGGAAAACTAAAAGACTAAATTCCCAGGAGTGAAGAAATTAAGTCATAATGAATGTCAGAACAATTGCTATCATTATATTCACAAGTTGGCTCCTATACACAAAGCTTATCTCCCCGTTTTACCCTTGGTCTCCAATTTCCCATCCCCTAATAATTTTCTTGCCATTCTTCATGATGTCTAGTTTTCCGCAAACAATTTCCCACTAGAATTTGCTGACACAAACACCTATTACTTTAAAATTTAAGAAATATTATATTCCCTTGAAAACTATTCTGATTAAATAAAAGTAAAGAAACTTGAGTCATAGATTGATTGTCTTTATTAATAGGAATAAAGTCTCCTAATTTCCCCTTCTTTCACTGGCCAATCTAACCCATCACTTCAGTGACCTTCCTGTTTTTCCTTCAGGACTTGGGAAGAAGTATTTACAGACAAAAGGATATTTCTTCCATCTCTGCTGCTAGCTAATTCTAAAGCACTTTCTTCCCTGGTTTTCTCACTTTTGTTTATAAATATGCTCAAGTCTTTACCATCCTAAAAACAGCAACAAAAATTTCTTTGGTTTTGTGTCTCACTTAAACCACTCTCTGCTTTAGCAGTCTCCCTTTCATTACTGGAAGTAGGGAAAATCATCAAAACTTATTATCTCCCTTTCTCCCTCACCTATTTGCTCTTCAACTTATTGCAATCTGGTTTGTATTCTTATTCCTTGACTGAAATTACTCTCATAGAAATAATCAAGATCTAGTAGTTATTTAATTCAGTTGACTCATTAAATGTCTTATTCTCTTTTACCTTCTGTAATATGGCATTATCTGACCATATCCTTCATTGAAACTTTTCTCCTCTGGCTTTATATGTGAGTGTATTTTCTTTGATTTTCCTTTTAAAAAGCTTTATTGTTGAAAATATTACATAATTTTCTCCCCATTAATCTCTTCCAGCCTGCTCCTGCCTCCCTAATCCACCAGGCAACACCCCTCTCACAAAACTCTCTTTGGTTCCCTTCTTAAAGAACAATTTCACCTTTATTTCCAACTATTTATTATTCATTTCCTATTCAATATCCTTTATCAGTCTGTCTTTAATTTGTACAAGAAAGATGTTATTATCTATCTCCTGTAATCTGCTTTACTTCCTAGATTTACTATCTCAGCTAATGTTCATCAAACTCAAATCTGGAAGAATCATTAGTCTTGGAGTTAGAAGTTTGGGGGTCTTTTGTTTTCTTATTAATCCTTTCCCTTTTTTCATTCATCCCCCCAACACCCTTCCCCTCTAACAGCTGTCATTCTGTTTTCTGTATACATTAGTCTTCTTGTTTCTATTCTGTTTATTTTTTTTCATTAAATTCCACATATAAGTAAAGTTTCTTTCCCTGGCTGGCTTGTTCATGTAGCGTAATACCCTCTAGGTCAGTGGTTGTCAACCTTTTCTTTTCTTTTTTCTCTTTAATTTAATAAATCTTTATTGTTCAGATTATTACATGTGTTTCTCTTTTTTCCCCCCATAGCTTCCCGCCACCCGGCTCCCACCTCTCCCTCTACCTTTACTTCCCCCTGCATTATCCTCATCTATAGGTGTATGATTATTGTCTAGTCTCTCCCTGCACCCCCTTCATCCCTTTCCCCCCTGAGAATTGTCAGTCCACTCCCTTTCTATGCTCCTGATTCTATTATATTCACCAGTTTATTCTGTTCATCAGATTTTTAATTCACTTGATTTTTAAATTCACTTGTTGATAGATATGTATTTGTTGTTCATAATTTTTATCTTAACCTTTTTCTTCTTCTTTCTCCTCTTAAAGAGTACCTTTCAGCATTTCATATAATACTGCTTTGGTGTTGATTAACTCCTTTAGCTTTTTCTTATCTGTGAAGATCTTTATCTGTCCTTCAATTCTGAATGATAGCTTTGCTGGGTAGACAATCTTGTTTGTAGGTTCTTGCTATTCATCATGTTGAATATTTATTGCCACTCTTGTCTGGCCTGCATAGTTTCTGTTGAGAAATCAGCTGACAATTGTATGGGTGCTCCCTTGTAGGTAATGAACTGTTTTTCTCTTGCTGCTTTTAATATTCTCTCTTTGTCTTTTGCTCTTGGTATTTTAATTATGATGTGTCTTGGTGTAATCCTCTTTGGATTCCTTTTGTTTGGGGTTTTCTGCTCTTCCTGGACTTGTATGTCTATTTCTTTCACCAGGTAGGGGAAGTTTTCAGTCATTATTTCTTCAAATAGGTTTTCAGTATCTTTCTCTCTCTCTTCTTCTGGTACCCCCACAATTCTGATATTGGTATGCTTGAAGTTTTCCCAGAGGCTCCTTAGACTATCTTCACATTTTTGGATTCTTTTTGCATTTACTTTTCCAGTTGAGTGTTTTCTGCTTCTTTGTATTTCAAATTTTTGACTTGATTCTTGCATCTCTAGTCTGCTGTTAGGTCTTTATATTATATTTTTTATTTTAGTCAGTTTATGTTTAATTTCTACTTGGTCTTTTTTCATCTCCTCTTGGGTATCGATAAATTTATCCATATTTTTAAAGAAATTCTTGAAAAACCTTATAAGTGTGGTTTTAAACTCTATATCCAGTTATTTATTTTCCTCCATTTCTTTCATTTGTGATCTGTTTCTTTGTCTCTGCACTTTCACTATGAAGGGAGAACTTCTGTGCTGGAATCAGCCTTATGATACAAGACTTGCAAAACTTCAAAAGCCTCTCTGTTCAACTTGGATGGAGTGGAGTCTCAGGGCTTAGCAGACTGCCTTGGCTTCCAGTCAGCCCTGCCCTATGAGGCCCCTGGATCTCAAGTGTTTCTTGGTAATCGTTGCAGCCCTTTCTGTGCTCATGCGCACATGTGCCTCTAGACTTCTGCCTTTCCATCCCCTTGAGCTCTGGGACTCGTATGAGTCTGGATCCCCAGGGTCTCCCCTGAAACTGGGGTTCAGTGCAGTTAGAAGTGGTGCAGATGGGAGGCTCTGTCTCTTGCCCACTAGAGAAAGCCAGCAGCACAATCAGCAGTCTGTCCTCTCTGCATGCATTGGTATGCATGCCCCAGACTTCTGTCTTTTGGTGGCTCCCCTAAATTCCCATGCACTCCTCTCTTTTCACTGTCCAGACTCCCTCCCAATGAGTCTTGCCTGGAGTTGTGGTTCAGTGTAGTAGGATAAGGTGTTCAGTGCTATTGGGAGTCTCTGTCTTCCTCCCGCCAGAGGAAGCCAGCCAGGCACACCACTGCCCTTCTCTCTGTGTGAGCACCTCACTACCTCAGCTTTTTGCAGCTCTTCTGAGTCTCCATGAGGCCCTCTCTTTCCTTCTAGTTGTAGAATTTCCACTCAGCCAATTTTCCTGTGGTTCTGGATGGTGTCCATTCTGTCTTTTAGCTGTAGTTTTGAAACTGTTGTTTGAGGCAGAAGTTTAGGTGTTCACCTATGCCGCCATCTTGGTTTCTCCAAAATAGTCCTTCTCTTTGCATAAGTTACTGACCCCCAGCAACATTAACATTATGATTCATAACAGTAGCAAAGTTACACTTAGGTAGCAATGAAAATAATTTTATGTTTGGGGGCCACCACAAAATGAGGAACTGTATTAAAGGGCCATGACATTAAAAAGATTGAAAACCACTGCTCTAGGTCCATACATGCTGTCCTAAAAGGTAAGATTTCCTTCTTTTTTTTTTTTTTTTTTACAGCTGAGTAGTATTCCTTTGTATAAATGTTCAACATTTCTTTTATCTACTTATCCATTCATGAGCATTTGGGCTACTCCCCTTTTCTCTCCCCCCACAAACGTGCGCACACACACACACACACACACACACACACACCAAAAAAGCCTCATAGACACAACTGTATGGTAATTATGGGAGGGAAAGTGGGATTGGAAGGTAGAAGAGGGTAAAGAGGCAATAAATAGTGATGGAAGGAGACTTCACTTTGTGTAGTGAACACACAATACAATATACAGATGATGCATTATAGAATTGCACACCTGAAACCTATATAATTTTATTAACCAACTGGAGGCCTGGTGTATGAAATTAGTGCTTGGGGGGTGGTCCATCAGCCCAGCATGAACCCTCTCTAATCTGGGACCGCTAAATGGGCAGTTGAACATCCCTTTCACAATCCAGGATTGCTCTCTCCCAACTGCTAGTCTGCCTGCCTTCCTTATTGCCTCTAATTGCTTCTACCTGCCAGCCTGATTACCCCCTAATCACTCCCCTACCAGTCTGATTGATGCCTAACTGCTCCCCTGATGGCTCGATTGCCCCTAACTCCCCTCCCTGCCGGCCTGGCCACTTCTAACTGCCCTCCCCTGCTAGCCTAGTCACCCCTAACTCCCTCCCCTGCAGGCCTGGTCACCCCTAATTGCCCTTCCCTGCTGCCTGGTTACCCCCAACTGCCCTCCCCTACAGCCCTGGTTCCACCCAACTTCCCTCCCCTACTGTCTGGTTGCCCCAACTGCCCTCCCCTGCTGGCTGATCACCCACAACTGCCCTCCCCTGCTGGCCATCTTGTGGCTGCCATCTTGTGTCCACATGGGGGTGGCCATCAGTGATGAGAGAGAGAATCATTGATTGGCTTCCTCTTGCAGGCCCCCAACTGGGATCGAGACTGCAACCCAGGCATATGCCCTTGACCTATAACAAACCTGGGGCCCTTTAGCCCACAGGCCGACACTCTATCCAGTGAGCCAAAACGGCTAGGGTGGAAGTTGTCATTTTTCGATTAATGGTTTTAATATTCCTCACTTGGATGGCCTTAGAACAACCATTTTTTTTCCTAGCACAGTGGGATCTCTGTTTTTGGTTTTGTTATTCTTTTTCTCTCTATTCTGCCTCTAAACAATTTTCAATTGATCAACAGTCTTGCTCTTTCAATTTCTGATGTTTTTCAAAATTGCCCTCCTTGTCTGTCTGTGTTGTTTGTTTCCTAACTCACATTTTCATCACCTTTCAACTACAACACTTTTGGTAATGGTTTCTGAATATTCTAACCCAATGCTCCCAGACCCCAGTCTATAATTCTAATCCATTTTCTACACTGATGCCAGAGTTAGTCATCTAAAACACAGGTCTGATAATGTCATCATTCTAATGAAAAATCTTTGATTATTTCAATGATTTTACAGTATTGTTTCTCAATGTCAGCAACCCTGAGTATTATAATGCATATTCCTGTTTCCTGTGGGACTAGATTCTAGGAATGTGAGTTCTAATAAGCAATCCTACGATATTACTATGTATGCTGACATTAGAGAACTATTCTCCTATAGGCTGTGATTTATGTTCCTTAACACAAGAAACCCTAATGAACTGACTTGACAATTTTATATTTTGATACTCACCAGTACCCTGTGCTGTAGTCACACTGGGCTGCTTGTCTTTCCTCAGATATACACAGAAAATCCTTTCTGTTTGTCTGTAGATTTTGTCATTTAGCCTGAATTATTGTTCACCTTATAAACCCCTGTTAATCCTTGTAGGCTATCTTTTCCCAAGATAATTACTTATAATCTCATAGATGTTCCTGTGCCTATTTGTATACTTAGTTATTTCAGTGCCTATAATTAATTACCTCCTTTTCCTCTGGAAGGCAGTTTCCTCAGAGTAAATGTCAAGACTTATCCATCTGTGCATGATCACTTCCTAGCACACTGCCAGTCACATAATACATACATATAGACTGTGTATTTGCTGTTATATTGTTTGTAGGATCTTAGAAGATTTGTAGAACATCAGAGGGAGGAAATTTTTAGTGACCCTCTTTATTTGTAGGTGAAACTAAAGCCCAGTAGTATTCACTCAAGACAAATGAACTGTATTATGGTTCTAGCTTTCCTTGGAAATAAAAATTAACTTAAACTTAGACACTCTTTTAGCAGAAAGTTGCTTGTGTTCTAGATTGTTCATTGAATTAAAAGTTTTAGGATTGTTCCAGAAGTTTTATAAGTTTCTTTTTAGCCCATGTTGGAATGGCCTATAAAAAGCTCAGAATAATAATGTCTGTTCCTATGATTTTATTTTATTATTGTTAATTTGAAAAGTAACACATGCTAATCTTAAATAAAGAAACAATTCAAGATGTATAAAGTAAAAACAATGATTGATTTGCATGTAATAATATATACACTTCCTGACTTCCACTTTCATCAAATTCTTGTTTTTTTACATAGTAATCAATATTTAAATGAGACATTTATTCTACCTGATCACTTACCAGGTAGAATACACACACACACACACACACACACACACACACACACACACACACACACACAGTGGTACCTCGAGATATGAGTGCCCTAACATACGAGATTTTTGAGATATGAGTCATCGAGCGAGTGATTTTTGCTTTGAAATACGAGCAACATTTGAGATAGGAGTAATTGCGCCGATCGGCTGGCTGCACACGACCCATCAGTTTACTGCGACTCGAGCATCTCATAGTTCCCATGCCTCAAGGTTACAGAACAAATTAAACTTGTATCTCGAGGTACCACTGTGTGTGTGTGTGTGTGTGTGTGTGTGTGTGTGTGTGTGTCTGTGTGTGTATACATTATAAATAAAAATTTATTTTGATGGTGGCACAAAATTAATCAATTATAGTATTGTCATATAGATTAAATAAAATAATGTATAACGTTTTTAGGATGTAGTAGACTTCAAACAGGACAATGTCCACCTCATAGCTAAGCTAAATGTATATTACCTAAATTAATAAAGAAAGTAAGAATGTTTCTGGTTGCTTATCCCATTAAACAAAGTATAAATGTGAAAATTTTAAACTGAAACTTTCTATCTGGAGAAAAACCAAGATGGTGACATAGGTGAACACCTAAACTGCTTCCTTGCACAACAATTTCAAAACTACTGCTAAAAAACAGAACAGACATCATCCAGAACCACAGGAAAGCTGGCTGAGTGGAAATTCTACAACCAGAAGGAAAGAGAGGGGCTCATGGAGACTCAGAGGTGTTGCAAAAAGCTGAGGTACAGAGACACACACGTGGAGAGGACTGCAGCGATTACCAAGGGACACGGAGACCCAGGGGCTGAGTAGTGCCTGGCTGGCTTCCTCTAGCGGGAGAGAGACAGAACTCCCAACTGCTCTGAATCCCAGTTCCAGGTGAGACTCATACAGGGGGAGTCTGGACTGTCGAGAAAAGGGAGGACCGCATAGAAACTTAGGGGAGTGGAAAAAGGCAGAGGTCTGGAGGCACATGCAAGTGCATGTAGAGAGGGCTGCAGCGATTACCAAGGGACACTGAGACTCAGGAGCCGAGTAAGGCAGGGCTGACAGGAAGCCAAGGCTGTCTGCTCAGCCCTGAGACTCCGCCCCATCTGAGTTGAGTACAGAGGCTTTTGAAAATCTTGTATCAGAAGGCAGACTCCAGCACAGAAGTTTTCCCGGAGTAGACACAGCTGATCATCATAGCCAATTGTCTTGGAGCTCAATTTCCCCCAGTGATACAACAACAATCAAGACTTAAGTCTAACAAGGCTGTACATACAGTCCACAAAGGAGTGAACCAAAAGCATCCACCTCAGAGAGCTCATACTTTGCTTAAGGAGACAGTCAAATAAATGATTAAATAGACATGAGTATAATATTAGAGACATGTGCTAGCAGAGAGTAAGAAATGTTCATTCAGTTTTGCCTTGGATACTAAGAGCGTGTCTGGGAGATATCATTGAGAGAATAATAGTTAAATTAAGGTTTGAAAGATAGATAGCCATTCCCATGGTGGACAAAAGATAGTCATTGCAAATAGAAGACATGAGAATATGTCCTAAAGCAAGCAGGAATAAAAACACATGGTAGGTTCTAGGAAGTACAAGTGAGTTAGTGTTTTTGAGTATAAGGTTTGAGGTTGAGAGTTATTGGAAGTGAGCCTAGATTGATACAGTGAAGCAATTTATATAGATGTTATGTGTTCTAAGCAATTTTTATTATAATATTTAACTTTCAGGTATTCTAGCTGTAGTATAGATATAACACAAATACTAAAAACAATCCACCTTTTCATTTTCTTTTTAAATATATTTTTATTGTAGATAGTATTATAGTTATCTTCCATTCCCCCTCCCCTTTACGTCCCTCCTCCCAGCCCCTACCAATACCCCTCCCCTGGTCTTCACTAACCTATTGCCCATGTCCATGGGCTATGCATATAAATATATAAGTTCTTTGGTTTATCTCTTTTCATCCCCCCAACTCCACATTAAAACAATTCATCTTGATTTACCGAAATAGAAAGTGTATAAAAGTTAGATAAATGATGCAGATGAAATTGTTTATTACTTGTTTTCCATGGGTATTTTAGGAAATCACAAACTATTCATGAATACATAAATAAACTTACATAGACAATGAAATTACATTTAAATTACAGGTAAAACTAAAATTATTAATTATGAGAATGAGAAATTATAATACAATGCAATGATTAGATTACAATTTTGATTTGGTGCTGATTAAAATTTTGAGTTGGTGCTTTTAATACAAACTAATTGAAATAAAAACAGTTTAGTGTTCCATCTATTAATCATTCAGAGAGCAATTCAAGTGGATAATTAAAATTAGTCCAAGTCATAATTATTTGGTCCAAATAAGACAACTATACTTGGAAAATCAAAGGTATTTTTATCTTTTTCTAGAGGTAAAGTTCTGTAAGAGTCCAGAAAAATGAAGGCTCATTTCTAGTTGGATTAGCCAATATTTTACAGTAGAGTTTATGAATGGTGGATTTGCAATAGTGAGTTTGCAGATTTACAATAAATAAAATATATTCAGGAAAAATAGAGTGAAATAATGTTTAGCAATTGATCAGATATTTGGGTTGATGGGGTTTAATACTATTCAATTTATTTCATGAATTCTGACAAAGCCATAACTTTGTTAGCCATAACTCTTCAGACTGCAATTATAGAAACTTAAGTAGCTCAAGCAAAATGGAGGATTTATTGGCTTACAGAACTAAAAAAATTATGTATGGCTGTATCAAAGTGTTCAAGCAATGCTGTTACTATGCTGTCTTACTCATTATTGGTTCAGATTTTTTAAAAAACATATTTTTATTGATTTTTTTTTTTACAGAAAGGAAAGGAGAGAGATAGAGAGTTAGAAGCATCAATGAGAGAGAAACATTAATCAGCAACCTCCTACACATCCCCCACTGGGAATGTGCCCCTGACTGGGATTGAACCTGGGACCCTTCAGTCCACAGGCTGATGCTCTATCCACTGAGCCAAACCAGTTTCAGCTATTGGTTCAGTTTTAAAGAAGTCTCTTTTCCTCATTAATGGTCAGCATTTCAAACATATATGCCATCTTCTTAATAATCTCTATAGGAAGAGAGCCTCTTTTACACAATTATCCCAACACACTTGCCTTAAATGAGGTCCAAGCTCTCCCTGCACGAATCACAGTGGTTGGTGATTGATTCCTGTGCCCAGGTCATGAAGTGAAGAAGTGGGGCCAGTCTAAGAAAATTATAGGATCTCACAATGGGGAAGCAGTTTCCCAAATAAATAACAAATGGATCCTGGGCTGGTAAATATTATAACTATCTATTATCATCATTTTATCTTTTACTTTATTAATTTTGAGCATGACATAAATGAGACTACTGGGAATTTTTTATTTTATCAAAATTAACTAGAACAGGTGTTCTTACTAGACCAAACCTAACGTGCTAGTTGTTATAGATTTCAGTGTAAACTTATATGATTGAAATCAGCCTGTTCACAGTATAATTTAAGAAAGCTATAGTCCAGGAGGAAATGGTCAGAGAGAAGAAGACATAGTATAATAAAAAGGCAATTTTATCACAAAATTAAAAATAAGTAAATGTTTACATACAACTCATATTGATTCAAACAAATATTTTATAGAGCCTATACTTCCCTGTTGTCAGGGGGTTCAAAAATGTGTGGAAAAAATCAATAGATTAAAAGATAGTTACAATATAGTAAATGTTTTGTTAGAGGGTGCAATGTGAACTCGGATAAGGGGCAATTTTTAGGGTATGAAATGGACCTGAATATACCTTTAAAAATATATATGGTGTCTAAATAGTGTTGAAACATAATGTCAGTCTCCAATAATTTGTATATGAAGTTTCTTAACTGTTCAAAAGTGTAATAGCTAGAGAAAGATGGGAATCTAGGTTTCATTTATTATAAATAGTTTTAATGGAAATATATTCCATTGGCTTTTCACTATTTTCAGCTTGTTAATTTCAGAAATTCCTTGTTCTCTACATTTCCAGGTCAAGGATAAAATTTTGGAATGAAGGAAGAACAAAACACATGTAATAATTTTTAAAAGAATACTGCAAATAAGACGTTTGTTTTGAAATCTCTTTGTACTCAGTAGAACTCTTGTTTCACTCAATGAATAATTAGAAAAACTGCTCTACAGAGGGCAGATATCTCAATGGAAAGAGGAAGGGAAATATCAACTTGCAGGTGCCTTCTCCTTTCCAGATGCCAGACCAGAGTATGTGTTCCCTGAACTCTGAAACAGGATAATTGAGTTCTTGTCTAGTTTTATTGGTGAGTCAAATCATGGCAAGTCTTTTATTTCCCCATCTACAAAATGCGAATAATGTTTACATTTCTTTTTTTAATTTTATTGAGTTTATTGGGGTGATATTGGTTAATAAAATTATATAGGCTTCAGATATAGATTCCTTAATGCATCATCTGTATATTGTAATGTATGTTTACCATACCTGTATGTTTTACTTTAGCAAAGAGGCATGCCTGCTTTCTTTTTCTTTTTCCTCATTCCTGTCCCCTATTCCCTCCACATATTCCTTTTTCTTCCTCTTTTTTTCTAAAAAGATTTCACTAGCGTATACTAAATATCAGGCACTGATTAATGATTGGGATATAAAAAATGAAAACAGCATAGTTATTTTCCTCAAAGATCACAGGCAGTGGGAAAAACTGAAAAGTGTACAAGCAATGTCAACATAGTATATTCTGTGTTCTGGGAAGAGGATGGAGCCTTACTTCAGGTTACTAGTAGCCTCAATGATTTAGAAAAGAAAAATGTTATAAGAATATATAAAACTTCCTTGTAAAATAAAATCTGAAGTGGAGTAAGTAGCAGTTACTTCAGCATGTTAAATTAATCAATGAGTTGTGTCAGCCACAATTATAGTATTCATTTACTAGACCTTTAGAACTGGTATAAGAGAATTTTTTGTGTGTTTGCATTGATGTATTAGTAGTGTCACTTGCTCTCAGTGATGTTCCACAACAGTGACTCTGAGGAGTTACTGACATCATGGGGCTCTACAGAGGACTAAAATTTATATGAAAGGCTCTTTTTATTTAAGTGGCATTTAAAAATCTCATTTACTCATGTGTTCAACAACAAATACTTAATATAAACCTACTCTATGCAATTCACTGGCTAAGCACTGAGAAACTAATACAAATACTACACATTTCTCGTCCTAAGGAACTCCAGATCTAGAGAAATGAAACAGTCATGTGAAGTGATATTCAATACAATGTGTTAAGAGTGATAATAGGAGGATGTTATGTTGAAGATATTAAAGTGGTACAGAAGAGAACGTTTTCTGGCAGATCTGGGAAAGGCTTCACAATGGATAAAGATTTGGGTTGGGTCTGAAAGAATGAATAAAAGTTTGGTAGGTAGAAAATGGAGTGAGAGATGGGAAAAGCATTCTAAACAATGGGAAAACTATGTGCAAAGATGGGAGAGCATGGACCAGTATAGTGTTTGAGGAACTTAATGGTTTACCCTAGTTGAAACACAAAGTATGTGCAGGATGTTGAAGCTGGGAAAGTTGACAAAAAGAAGGCCAATTACTGTATCTAAATACTATACCAAGGAGACTAGATTTCTTAATATAAGCATTGTGGAATTATTGGGCACTTCAAAACAATGGAGTTATATATGATCCAATTAATGTTTTAGAAAGATCTGCTTTGGAACAGTATGGATAATTGGGATGAGGAGAAAGACCAATTAAGAGGTGGTTTCATTAGTCATAATGACCAAGATGTGCAAAAACCTAAATGCCTGTTGACAGATGAATAGGTAAAGAAAATATAGTCTTTAAATACAATGAATTTTTATTCGATCTTAAAAAAAAAGAAAATCCTATCACTTGAGAGAATATGGGTAAACCTGGAGGACATTATGCTAAGTGAAATAAGCCAGATACAGAATAACAAATACTGCATGACCTCACTTATTTGTGGACTTTAAAATCATTAGATTTGCTCTGTTGGTTCATTGGTTGCAATGTCATCCCTATATTCTGAGGTTGAAGGTTCAATCCCCAGTAAGGGCACATATAAGAATCAACTAATGAATGCTTAAGTAAGTGGAACAACAAATGGATTTTTTTTTCTCTCCTTTTTTTCCCTCTCTCAATCAGCAACAACAGCAAAAATAGTTAGACTCATAGAAGAATCAAATAGAATGGTGGTTACTAGGGGTAAGGTGGAGGGGAAAATGAGAAGTGTTGCTAAAAGGGTACAAAGTTTCAGTTATGCAAGAATGTCTTCTGGAGACCTAATGTATGACAAGGTGAATATGATGTACAATATTGTATTGTAAACTTGCAATTTTCTAAGAGGGTAGGTCTAGGAAGGAAAGAAGGAAGGAAGGAAGGAAGGAAGGAAGGAAATGGTAACTATGTGGTGATGGATATATTAATTAACTTGATTTTGGTGATCATTTCACAATGTATACATATATCAAACATCAAGTTGTATAGCTTACATATCTTATCTAAAATAGACAAACATGTAAATTGACTGTACCTCTGCTACTTCACCAGTCAATTGGGAGGATATGCAAATTTAACCCAATAAAAATGGCGGTTAACTTGCATATGCAGGTGGCAAGTGACAGGGGGTGGTGGGATGTTCTGCCCCACCCCCAGTCTCTCAGCGCCTCTGGGCAATGTGGGAAGGCAGGGCTGGAGTGGAGAGAGGTGGTTCCTGGAGCAGAAAGAGGCAGCTCCGGGGCCTGAGCTGAAAGGAGCTGGGCCGGAGTGGAAAGGCAGTGCTGGCAGGCAGGCAAAGGAAAGCCCATTCTAGCACGAATCTTCATGCATCGAGCTTCTAGTCTATATATAATTCCTGCTTGTATTACCTCAATAAAGCTGAAAAAAAGGACAGTACTTCAATTAAGCAATGAATAAATCAGTCACATTGGGAATATTTCAAGATAAGAAATATAGAGAAAAGAGGTTTGGATAGGAGGAAAAGATGATGAATTTAATACTGTATATGTTGAATTTGAAACAGAAACTGGGGTCAGGCATTCAGAAGTGCCATCTGTGGAACTGTCAATTTTGGAGTCCATAGGCACATAGGTAGAAACTCTCAGTATAATTTCTTGTTGTTTTTGTCTTTTGCTCTGAATGATATAAATAATTAAAGGCATTGATAAAATCAGATAAATCATAGTAATTTGTATTTAGAAAAAATGGTTTATATTTGCTTTGACAAACACTTGCCCAAATAATGCTTGTATCTGAAGTAACCTAATTCATATCTTCTAGTATCATACAGTGTTGTTCAGTGGAAGTATGAGGGGCAATTGGAAAGGTAAAAGGATAGAGTATGGATCAAGATGTAATCCATTTATATGTCGAGAGAAAACTAAAAATTCTCAGCACAATGGGATCGTTGTTATCTGCTTAGTTTCTTTTTATCATAACACAGCTATTATTATTTACCAGTTTTGGGGGGCACAGGCAAAATACCTCTATTTTAGTAAAAAGTCAAATGTTATGCTTAATTTTATGTACTGTTCCTCACACCCAGACATTACATAGTAGTAGTTACAAATTCATATTAAACAAAAAAAGCATAGGTGAAAGATAGTTTTCCCCTGTTTTTTTTTTTAAACTTTAAAAATAAAACTAGTTAAATAGTTTATATTTTGTGGAATAGGACATCTCTCATTGTCTATGAAGATCGGTACCATGATTTTGTTTGCTGATGAAAAGAAATGCTATAGAGAAAAATATTAAGAATCACAGTTTTGCATTTATGTATACCATATTTTCTGGCATATAAGACAACCCCCAACTTTTCCAGTTAAAATATAGGGTTTGGGATATACCCGCCCTATAAGACATCATAATAAGTTGTGATATGAATATATCAGGAACACTACACCAAAAAAAAAGACAACTCCAGACTTTTGAGAAGATTTCCTTGGGTTAAAAAGTAATCTTATATGTTGGAAAACATGGTATTTTTCCTAAAATATTTCACAGTTTAATTATCTTAATAACTTGTGAGGAAGGCAGGAAAGTTACCATTTTTCCCATTCTATAGATACTCAACTTTTTTCAGATTTTGCCATTTTTCAACACCAGTGAGTTGGAGAGTAGGAGTTAGGATCCACAGAAAAAACTGTGGAACTCTAGGTAGTAATACAAATTATGAAGATTAAAAGATCAAATGCAATAAAATACACAATATTGGTATATTTCTCTAGTAATAAAATGAAGGGTTTTAACCAAAGATATCTGGGATTTTATTTATGTTAACATTTTATCAATAGTTTCACAAATAAAGTGTCCACTGTATGCTCTGCTCCAGAAATGAAGTGGGTCATTTCAGGCCATCATGTTTGTTAGTTCAGTATTTCTTCCAGAGTCAAGGATTGAGAACATTTTATTAATATCATAATTTCCCATATAACTGTATCTTTAAGTAAGTATTTGCTTTGGACTGGAGTAGACTTTATTATTATTAATTGATGTTTTATATTACAGCTACTCCCAAGCATTATTTGAAATGACTAAATGACCATAATTTGCATTACCTGAGATCTTATTCTGTACCTGGATGTACATGCATTTTATAATTTAACCCTACAACAGTACTGTTGTAATGGGAGTACTTTCATTACCCTCATTTCACAGATTAGACATTTAGGAAGAGAGGGGTCAAGACATCCATTGAAGAAGGATAAGGTTTAAATTCTTATCCAAGTCCAATTAACTCCAAAAGCCACCTGCTATGGAGTCTCCCTAATATAAAACACACATGAAGCATGGTTGGTGTGGCTCACTGGTTGAGCATCGACTTACGAACCAAGAGGGTTCAGTTCTCTTTTAGGTCCCATGCCAGGGTTGCAGACTTGATTCATAGAAGGGAGTGTGCATGAAGCAGCCTATCAATATTTTTCTTTCATCAATGTTTCTATCTCCTTTCTTTTCTCTCTAAAAAATCAATAAAAACATTAAAAAACACACACACATGAAATATGGAGGGGACTAATAAAAGCAGAAGGAAAACTCTAGTTGGTTTGGCTCAGTGGATGAAGTGCCGGCCTTCAGACTGAAGGCTCCTGGGTTTGATTCCGGTCAGGGGCACATGCCTGGGTTGCAGGCTCATGGGGGTCATACAGAATGCAACCAGTTGACGATTCTCTCTCATCATTGATGTTTCTATTTCTCTCTCTCTCTCTTCCTCTCTGGAATCAATAAAAATATATTTAAAAAGAAGAAAAGCTTTTAGAAAAAGGACATGGGTTGCAATACCTTAGTTTCTGTAAGTATCCACTATATCCAGCTGTGAGTTTCCTGACAAAGCAAAAAAGATCAAAGTGTTTGGGTTAGAAACAATCTGACAAATAGAAACATCCATTTATTTCTTTCCCTGACAGTAAATTTTAGAATTAATTTGTCATTCCTCCTTATAATCGATATATTGAATAAGACAATGGTCCATAACTTTTCTAAAAGGTTTTGCAAAAGACCAAGGAGTTTCCTCAAGTGGATGAGTATTTTGCATGAGATTTGCTAAACTTTTTGGGTTAGTGGTTTCTTGTTTTGGGTCAAAAATTGGAATATTTTTAGTTGGTATTTCTTCAAATAGCTTTCTGCTCCATTTTCACTCGAGTTGGTTTTTGGGACTGGTTTCATACATTTTAGGTAGTTTGAGAATGCCTCTGATGTCACTGAGACTTATTTTAATCCTTTTATTTGTACTTTTGTTTGGATGCTTTTTGCTTTCTACTCAAGTTCACTGACCTTTTCTTCTGTTGTGTCCATTTTACCATTAATCTTTCCACTGTATTTTTTATTTTATATACTGTATTTTTCTGTTCTAGTATTTTTATTTTATTTATAAACAGTTTCCCAACCTCTCCTGAAATTCCCCAGTTCTTCTCCCACTATAGTGTGTTGATTTTTTATTCATTTAGTAGAGGCCTGGTGCACAAAATTTGTGCATGCGGTGGGGGGCAGGTAGGGTGTCCCTCAGCCCAGCCTGCATCTTCTCCTATCTGGGAACTCTTGAGGAATGTCTGACTCCCCATTTAGACCTGATCCCAAAGGGAAGTCCGACATCCCTCTCATAATTCTGGCTCCCAACTGATGACTTGCCTCTGTCTGATTGCCCCTAATCCCTTCTGCCTGCCTGCCTGATCACTCCTTAATCACTCCCCTGCCAGCCTGATTGATGCCTAACTGCTCCCTGGCTGGCCCAATTGCCCCTAACTGCCCTCCCCTGCTGGCCTGGTCAATCCTAACTGCCCTCCCCCTACAGGTCTGGTTTTCCCCCTCTAACCACCCTCCCCTGTCGGCCAGATCCCCCTCCAACTGTCCTTTCTTACAGGCCTGTTCCCCTCTTCCAACTGCTCTCCCCTGCTTGCCTGGCTGCCTCCAACTGCCCTCCACTGCAGGCCTGGTCTTCCCCAATTGCCTTCCTCTGCCAGCCCCGTCACCCTTGACTGCCCTTCTTGGTTGCCTAATTGCCCACAACTACCCTCCCC
>PVJN01009134.1:0-60938 GCA_004026805.1 Lasiurus borealis | reverse complement strand
ATACCTGTAGGTGATGATATAGCTTCAGGTGAGGATATGGCTGTACGTGAGGAAAGAGCTGCACGTGAGGATGTAGCTGTAGGGGAGGATATACCTGTAGGTGACGATATAGCTTCAGGTGAGGATATGGTTGCACGTGAGGAAAGAGCTGCACGTGCGGATGTAGCTGTAGGGGAGGCTAGAGCTGTAGGTCATGATATAGCTGTAGGCGAGGATGTAGCTATTGGTGAGATAGGAGCTGAAGATGAAGCAGCAGGGTCAGATGAGGAGGGAGCTTCAGGTGACACAGGAATTGCAGGCATGGCAGGCTCTGTGAGTATGGCAGGGGCCGCAGGTGAGGCAGGGTCTCCAGATGAGGAAGCTGTGGGTATGGCAGGAGCCCCAGGACAGGCAGGAGCCTGGAATGAGCAATGGAGGCAGGCCCTGCAGCCTCTGCTGGAAAATATGGCCTACCAGGAACTGAGATCCTTCTCCGGCATGGAAGAGCCGGGCCGCGAGCAGGAGTCCTTTGAGAACTGGCTGGACCACGCCAACGACATGCTGTACCTGTGGCGCCACATATCGGAAAGGGAGCGGCGGCGGCGGCTGGTGGAGAGCCTGCACGGGCCCGCGCTGGATCTCGTGAGTGGCCTCCTGGATGAAAATCCTGACATCGCAGCGCAGGATTGCCTGGCCACGCTGATTCAGGTGTTCGGGAACAAGGACACCCGAACAACCGCGAGACTGAGATTCATGACTTGTGCCCAGCGGCCTCAGGAAACCCTCTTCGCCTACGTGATGCGCCTGGAAAGCCTGCTGCAGGCAGCCTTGGAGAAGGGGGCCATCCAACCCTCCACCGCAGACCAGGTGCGTGCCAGGCAGGTGCTGATGCGGGCCCGTCCCAACGAGACTCTCTGGAACAAGCTGAGACGGATGCGCCTGGAGAGGAGACCGCCTGGCTTCCTGGGGATGCTCCAGCTCATTCGGGAGTCAGAGGCGTGGGAGGCCACTCCGACGACCAGCCAGCAGCAGCTTCCAGTGGAAGAAGGGCCCTGGATGGACATTGGAGATTTGGCTGCTGCCCAGGCCGCTCTGGCCCGTGAAGATGCCCAGGCCGCTCTGGCCCGTGAAGATGCCCAGGCCGCTCTAGCCTGCGAAGGTGCCCAGGCCTCTCTAGCCCGTGAAGATGCCCAGGCCGCTCTAGCCTGCGAAGGTGCCCAGGCCTCTCTAGCCCGTGAAGATGCCCAGGCCGCTCTGGCCCATGAAGATGCCCAGGCCGCTCTGGCCCACGAAGGTGCCCTGGCCGCTCTAGCCCTCGAATGTGCCCAGGCCGCTCTAGCCCGCGAAGTTGCCCAGGCCGCTCTAGTTCTTGAAGATGTTGGCCAGGCCTCTGCAGCCTATGAAGATGTCGACCTGGCTGCCATTTCCGAGGAAGGTGCAGGGGCCATGGAGGCGGGTCCTGGCACTGCCGATCCTGATGAGGCTGCTGCTGAAATCGGCGATGCCACCGGGGCAGATCCTGACCCCGAAGACACCACCAGGGCCTCCTTTGCCGTTCAGGCAGATGAGTATGCTCTGGCTCTTGCAGGTCTAGGTCAGGCAGGGCCCTCCCTTGCCTACATGGGCATTGCTTTGGGGGTGGGCTCAGGCTATGACCCAGAGGGCCTGCTCCAGGAGGAAGATGAGGAGGCTGAGAAGCCTCGCCAGCAGGGGCTCATGACCATCCCAGAGGAGTCAGGAAGTGAGGATGGGTCTGGGGAGACGAGTTCCCCAGAGCCCTCCCTCAAGTAAGCTTGGGGGGTCCAGTGGCCTCCTGTTCTCTGGGGCACCAGCCCTGGAGGCAGGGGAAGGCCACCTCGCCCCACATGGGGGGCGGAGCAGGGCCCAGGGAAGGGTCTGCCTGCTATTCCCAACGGGCCCTGACCACCACCATCGGCCCTTCCAAGTTACCAAGATGACCATTTGTGATACCAATGGGACGGGGAGAGGTGCCCCCTCATAGTATCACCACATCCAGCCCCAAACCCTGCCCACTTGGGCATCCCTGGGCAGCCATCCCAGTCCAAGTAAGGGGCACTTGAATACGTCTGCCACCTGCACTGGACTGGGAAATGTTAGGGGCCATTTCAAGGGTGCCAGTCTCTGGGACCCCCATCCACCCTGTTTCTCTGTAGGCCCTATAGTGACCCCCCCCCAAACACACACTAGTCATGGTGCCTGTGCAGAACCGCCAGGTGTGTGTGAACCCAGCTGGGTGTCCTGGCCTACCCCCCCCACCCCCGGGGCGGCCACCTCTCAGCCCCAGCATGTGCTGTGAGCCCCACTGCCAGCCAGGGCTCTGCCAGCTCTCGTCCCGTGTCGTGAGCTCAGCCTCTGCTTTCTCGGTGTAGCTTTAGGCCGCCCGCTGCTTGTGCTTGTGGAGGTGTGTGTGTTCTTCTCTGAGCAGCTTTCTCCCTCCCCGCCGCCAACATCACCCACTTCCGAGACCCCGTGCCCACGCCCAGGAGAAGGTGAAGAAGCGAACCTGGGACAGAAGGCGGCTGCTGGAGGCTCCACGGACACTGTGCTCCGATGTCACCCTGTTGTTTGTGACTCAGTTTCCTCAGCATGGTGGAGTGTCCCTTGCTGTGTTTTGCAGTGTCCTGTGTCTGTTCTGTGCAGGCCATAGGGCAGAGCTAGGCCCCAGCATGTCGTCCAGAGAGGGGAGGGAGCCCTGCAGTGAGTGGACATTACCAGCGTCCATAGTCCTGCAAAGATCGATCGTGGGGCCCTCAGGGAGGGAGAGTGTGGTGGGAGGGCCGTGTGTAGTGGGAAGCTGAGACCCCTCATCCTGGACCCCAGGAGGAGGGCGTGTGAACGATGTACTCGAGTGGCTGTTAGAAGTTCCCCTTTGTTATCATTCCCTTTGTTCAATGGTTTCAACAAATATTTCTTTTTTTTTTCAATAAATGTTACTGAATGTTTCAGCTGAGTTTTGCTGAGGTCAGTGGAGGGGAAGGGTCTGCTGGGTTTGGGGGCCAGGAAAGGAGTGCTACTGAGCACCCTTGGGAAACCTCCAGGGAGAGGGTAGGGTGGGTACTTGGACTGTCAGCCTAGGACACGATGAGGGGTTTTGTTCCATTTACTAGGTGAATTATGAAGTTTTGGGTTTCCATTCGTTCTTGTCTTGGGACGGTCCTGACCCCTTGGTCTGTTGGAAATGGGGAAGGGAGGGGAGGAGCCACTGGCCTCCAGTGCCTGGCATTCAGGACTGCTAAGTATGTGGGATGTGTGAGGTAGGGGTGCCCAGCGACCCCAGGAAATGCCCCATGGAACAAAGAACTCATTCCCATAGCATGCTTGCTGAGAAACCTGAATTAGACTGCAAAGACTTTTGTAAACACCCCAAGTGCATTTTAATTTGAACTATCCTAAACGTGAAAGTATCACCATGCAACGACAATGATGGGCACTTAGCAACTCAGGAACTCTAGATACCTTTGGGGTTTCTGGGAGAGGGGGTGCTACCTTATCCATAGCATTGCTACCTGCAAAAAGACTTGCTCCGCCTGGCCGGCGTGGCTCAGTGGTTGAGCGTCGACCTATGAACCAGGAGGTCACGGGTTCAATTCCCCAGTCACGGGTTCTGGGTTTGATCCCCCATGGGGGATGTGCAGGAGGCAGCTGATCAATGATTCTCTCATCATTGATGTTTCTATCTCCCCCTTCCATTCTGAAATAAAAAAAAAATATTTTTGAAGAATTGCTCCCAAGGACAAGAAAAGACTAGGTTAGTGATCTGCGCAGTGGAGGGACCCGGGAGGGGTTGCCCTCTGAAGGGGCAGCATTCAGGGGAGGGAGGTCAGGGTTCATGTTGAAGGCAGAGGGAAGCTGCGGGACCATTTAGTCAGGGCCCAGTGGACACTGCTCCATCCTTCTGGCTCTAGAAGTCACCCCTTTATGAGGCGGAGCCCCACCTTCCATGAGAGGAGCGGAAAAGGCCGGGTCTGTGTTCTCCCAGCTTTTCCTGCAGCTAGGGCGTGGACACGTGACCAGGCACGTCAATCAAATGCACTTGCTGCCCACTGGATCTGGGCCCAGAGGTGGGAAGAGGCAGGACCTCCCAGGTTGCACCGGGTGGTGAGTGGCAGCAGGGGCAGTGAGGCTTGCTACCTGAGGAGCAGTGATAGTCACGGTTCTCCTGGCAGCACCTGAGTCCCACATTGGTGATGCAAAGCACAGAGTCTGCGTGTGTGCCAGTCAGGGCAGGGAGCCTGCCCAGCACTTTTCCATGATGCCCACCCTGTTCCTTTAAGCCTGGCTCTGCCTGAACACCCACGAGCCACCCGCCATCCTTCAGCTAATTTCCCTTCGAGCTTCCAGCAGCCACAGTGAGAGGTGATGGCTAAAGACTGGGGTGGTACAAGAGTGTCCCAATGACACCTGCCAAAGGAGCACCCCCACCCACAGGAGGGTGGCTGGGATTCGGGAATTCCAGGCCTAGTGCCTGCAGGGCAGGTCTGAGGGAAAGCAGATGCAGGGGATGTAAGGTGTGGGCCCCTCGGGGGACAGGGTCAGGGTGGGTAGGTCTTTGCCTCTTTTCTCTGGGAACTGGGTTGGAGGGGGAGCTAATCTGGTGGAGAGAGGGGAGCTCCCACTCTGGGAGGAGAAGCAGGGTACACCCTCTTCTGAGAAGCCCTTCCTGGCACAGAGAAAGTTGGTACCTTCCTGCAGGCTCCTGTGGGCTGGGTGCTCCTGGTCAAGGGAGAGAGGACAAAGCTTCAGTGTGTGTGTGTATGGCTTATGTGTATGTGTGTGTGTGTGTGTGTGTGTGTGTGTGTCTTATGTGTATGAGTGAATGTGTGTGGGGTTTAGGTGTATATGTGTGTGTGTCTTATGTGTATGAGCGTGTGTGTGTGTGTGTGTGGCTTATTTGTATGTGTGTGTGTAGCTTATGTGTATGCATGTGTGTGTGTAGCTTATGTGTATGTGTGTGTGAGTCTTATGTGTGTGTATGGCTTATGTATATGTGTGAGTGTGTGTATGTGAGAGAGATAGAAAGTTGGGCAAGGTGGCTTCTCTCTCAGTCTGCATCTCCTGATCAGAGCTCGAGACTCCCAGTGGTTTCCTTCTGCCCCAGGACCTGAGGAAGAGCACATACCCTGACGCTGACCAATTCAGGGGGCCCCTGCCCCAATTTTTCACCTTGTCTCAGTTCCCCGAAGCTTATGTCCCAGATGGGATGGTCAGGGACGTCCAACAGGCCTTGACGGTGCCTTTCACTTTCCTTCTCATTCTCCTTTCCTGCTCGCAGTCCAAGCGCACGGCACTCTAGGCCCTTCCTGCCCCTGCCTGTGGCCCAGGGCAGCTGGCAGAGTCCCGAGGAGTGGGGAACCCTTCCACCCCACTTGCCATGTCTTTGCCAGCCCACTGGACCAGATTCCCGGCTGGCACAGGGAGTGGGGGCTGGGTAGGTGTATGGCCCTCCCTGAAGCTTAGTGCAGATTCTGCTGGCGCCCCATCCCAGCTCCTTGCCCATTCCCATCCCAGCCCGGTTCCCATCTGCAGAGGGGGAGACAGTGTTCCACAAATGACTGCTGGGATCCTGCTACGTAGTGGCCCCTGGAAAATGAAAGACAAACTGATGAACAAAAATAGATCAGACGGAGACAGAGAAGCATCGAACAGACCATCGAACCTCAGAGGGAAGGCAGGGGAGGGTGTGGGTGTAGTGGAGGTAAGAGATCAACCAAAGGACTTGTATGCATGCATATAAGCATAACCAATGGATACAGACACTAGGGGGGAGGGTATGTGCTGGGGGATGGGAATGGCCGGGGAGGGATCAATGGGACAAAAAAGGAACTTATGTAATACTCTACATAAGACTTTAAACAATAAAGAATTAAAAAGAAAAAGAAAAACAAAGGTCTGTTGGCTGCTGAGGGTTGGCAACACGGTGCCTGCTCCTTAGAAGGCACTTGGGATTTGGCCTTCAACACTTCCCCGCCAAGCACTTGCAAAGTCTTAATTCTGCGAACACATTCCATTTCAATGGCCACACTGGACTTCGGAGGACAAGTCCCCCAGCGCAGGGCTCCAGACACTAGCTCAGCTGCCAGGTCACCGGGGAGCCAGTGCCGTCTGGGTGAGCGGGGATTCGAGCTCACTTGGCCTTGGGAGAGAGCTTGGTGAACCTATGCCCCAGTGGCCACCTCGCGGGCCCCAGAGCCCAGTCCTTCTAAAGGGTTGGGGCTGGAGAGGCAGCGCAAACCCGCTCCCTCGATGGACAACTTGCATAAGCATTGTGTAAGTTACCTCTTTTTCCAACTGGAGCATTCTAGACTCCTGGGACCCAGGCCGCTCTGCCAAGGGGGCTGCTCCAGGAACTCGTGTTCGGTTACTGCCAATGCTGTCGCAGAGGCAGTGATTCCTGGCCATGCTCTCCAAGCTGCCAGCCTGAGAAGCTGGCCCTGCCTGCCAGTGCCCCCAGGCTGTGGGGGACTTGGGGAGTCGAGGGCACCGGTTCACTTCTGAAGCGGAAGGTGAATGTCTTGAGGTGCACATGGAGGGGTAGTGGGGCCAGGTAGAGGAAGCTCAGAGGCATCCCCAGATGAAGGACGGCACGTGTCAAGTGTATTGTGTCCACTGGGTTAAGCTGCAACTACTTATCCCAGAATTCCCTGCCCTTTACGGTTCCAGGCTAAGGTTGATCACAGGGCAAATTTGCATGAAATTTGGAAGGGAGAAGTGAAGCAGGGTCTTTATAAAATTATTTATTAATTTTTTTTATTTCAGAGGGGAAGGGAGAGAGACCGATAGGAACATCAATGATGAGAAAGAATTATTGATCAGCTGCCTCCTGCACACCCCCCACAACCTGGGCATGTGACCTGAGCGGGAAGCAAACCATGACCTCTCGGTTCATAGGTCAACACTCAACCACTGAGCCACTTCCTCCTGTTGTCTCCAAGTTCTGGGATGGCTCAAGTACAGCTCTGAGAGGATGGACTCCCACGTCCTGCAGGCCACGGCATCACCCAGATTTGAGGTGGTGGGACACACACGTGGCTCCCAGTTCGTCCTTACTCACCACTGCACTTCTCGGTGGTCTCTGCGTCCCTTGCACCAGCCCTGCTGACTACAGACCCAGAAGCAGCAGTTCCCCGGATTGACTGAGGGTATCATCCCCATGGTGCATCGTCTACACTGAGTGGCCAGATTATGATGATCGCTGAACACATAATAATCTGGCCACTCAGTGTGTGTGTGTGTGTGTGTGTGTGTGTGTGTGTGTGTATTAGAGGCCCAGTGCATGAATTTGGTGGGGTCTGGCCAGCCTGGCCAGGGGGAGGGGACATGGGTGGTTGGCCGGCCTGCCTGCTGGTGGAACTCCTGGTCGAGGGGACAATTTTCATATTAGCCTTTTATTATACAGGATATACACTGAGCGGCCAGACTATTATGTGTTCAGAGATCATCATAATCTGGCCACTCAGTGTATATCGCTCAGGGAGTGGATTCTGCTTTGGAAGGAACCTTAACTGGCAGGCACACCACAGCCTGCGCCCGTCTTACTCCCCACGGAGCAGCTCTCACCTCAGGAGGGCTGGGCCTTCCCAGCCTAGCCCTTGTCTGGGGTGCCCTCCCAAGCTGGGGCCCCTTTCCCGTCCCAAGCTCCCCAGTGACTGGCTTCACCCGGAGCAGGTGGAGCTGAGGTACTCTGTTCTCTTCTAGGCCTTGAGCTCTTTTCTTCTCTAGTTAGACAGAAAAACTATGGGATGGCCTGGTTTCAAATACCGCTTCAAAGAAAAAAAAAAACAGCATTGGAAACAACTAGAACCCCAAACCACAAATTAGGAAGCTCTCCAGTCAAATACCTCCCTGTTTGCACTGAGGGGGGTGGCAGCCAGGCCAGCGATGCCTTCTCAGAACTGAAGCAGGAATCAGACCTCCCCAAAGTCAAGGGCTACCTCCTGGAAAACCAGAGAAAAGTACAAAACACATTATCTGGTTCGATTAATGAAACATTAAGGACACAGGCCAGGGGAGCAGCGGAATGTCACGGGGGAGGCCAGTCAGATAGTGTGGAAGTGGGAGACTCAGTGGGCGTGTTGGCAAAATTAAGTGCGTTTACAACTCAATGTGGGTCCCCCCCACAAATTGGCAACAGTTAAAAAAATGATACCAGAGGGAGAAAAGAGAGGCAAACAGCAGATGAAAAGCACATTGTTAGGGGAATTAAACAGAAATACAGGAGGGCAATAGACCAGAAAAAAACAACAACAAAAAAAGCACTCCACAGACACGAGAAAATTCCAGAAAATGCAATTTCTCAAAACAAAAGAGAATTTAAAGAAGAGGTGTAGAGTTCAAAGAAGAGATTATTTTTTAATCATCAGTGGTCAGCCCATGGACTGAAGGGTCCTGTGTTCAATTCCTATCAAGGGTACATACCTTGGTTGCAGGCTCAATCCTGGCCCCAGCCCGGGACGCGTGCAGGAGGCAACTAATGGATGTGTCTCTTTCACATCGTTTCACTCTCTCTATCCTTCCCCCTCCCTTTCTCTAAAAATCTATGGGGAGAAAACATATCCTCAGGTGAGGATTAACAAAAAATAAAATAAAATAAAACCCAGAAGGACATGAAAGGAAGGCAGCTGGACTCAGAAAAGAATTGGAAGAGAAAAATAAACATCACTGAGATGACAGCATTGTTTGGTCGTTTCATTTGTTAACTTTTGTGGATCTTTTAGGAACTAATACTTCTTGTGAAAACATTTATTGCACATTCAACAATTTTGAAAGTTCTCTTCCAGTTTCTCTTTCTTTGTCAGAACCAAATAAAGTGAGTGTAATACTCCAGATGAAACACAATGTGTATATAATGATCCAATTTTTTTCTTGAGGTATAATGAACATTCACCCTTTTGAGGCACAATTCAGTGTGTTTGGTATATTCGCTGAGTTGTACAACTATTAGAACTACTCCGGGGACATTTTCATTTATTTATTTATCCCTTACCCTAGGATATTTTTTCTGTTGATTTTTTTTTTTTTTTTTAGAGAATGGAAGAGAGGGATGAGGATGGGGGAGAGAGAGAAACATCGATGCGAGAGACACATATTGATTGGTTGCCGCCCAGGACACGGAGCCTGCCACTGAGGTATGTGCTCTTGACTGGGAATTGAACCTGCAACCCTTTGGTCTGCGGGCTGATTCCCTAACCACCGAAAAAAACCAGCCAGGGCCCCCGGGACATTTTTATTGCTCCAAAAGAAGACCCCATGCCCATGTGTGGTCACTCCCCATCCTTCCCCCCTCAGCCCCTGGCAACTGTTGATCTGTTTCTGTGTCAAGATTTGCCCATTCTGCACATTTCAGATGAGTAGACTCATACACTCTCTAACCTTTTGAGTCTGGCCTTTTTCATGAGTATATGGGATAATCCCATGTTGGAGAAATAGTTTCATCTCACCTACCCATTCCTGCCTCTGTCTATACTTTCTATCTTCTCCCACCTAGGTCTAGGGCAATGTTGACAATGGTGGTTTCTGGGTGCTGGGGTACGAGGTGGGTTCAATCTTGTCTCTGGGCTTTTCTGGAACACTTGACTCACTCCCATGTGTATATATCCTCTCTTCTACTTGCCAGTTGCTTCATGGCGCTCTCTCTCTCTCTCTCTCTCTCTCTCTCTCTCTCTCTATCTATCTCCCAGTCATTTATTTGAGAAGTATTTCCCATATCTATCCCATCTTCCCATGCGTAGCTGTTTAAATAGAGTGAGGGCAGTTAGCAACAGGGAGAATGGAGAGGGATGGGTGGCTAGACTCAGGTGCACCGAGGGGTTGAAATAATGAGTTCCTGACAGACTGGCAAAGGGTGCCAGCTTGTGGTTGAAGAAGAGGAGGAGTCAAGGATGGTATGCAGGTTTGCAGCCTGGGCAACTGGATGGGGGTGTTGATCAGGAGGTGTGCCCATCTGGGGCTGCAAGACGTGCTCCGAACGTGGGCTGTAAGAGGGAAGGGCCCTGATCCAGGGGGACCATGAAAGCGATGGACCGAAAGTCCACGCAAGCTCATGCCTCCCTCGGTGTGCCCTGCTGGTAACTGCCTCCCGCCGCCCCACTCTGGCGTCTCGGGCCACAGGCTTGTAGGACCCCTCCTGGCTGACGCCTTCCTAGGTCAAGGCTGCTTTCATGCTGATCTGGGAAGCCCCATTGGAGGGTGCACACGATTTATGTGGCAAAGACGTAGACCTGAACCCTAACAAACTGCCCTCATGTCAATCTGCACTTAGTGGGTGTGTGAGAAAGAGGGAGCTTTTCATCGATGGAGCCCGAACGCTTTTTGAGAAACCACCATTTCCCAGAGCCCATGGGCCCTCCCCCAGTGCCACCCCCAGCTCGCCCAGCACTGGAACTGCATTGGGTGAAAGGGACCGGGCAGGAGGCCAGAGTGTTGTCCCCTCCACCGCAGCCTCCCGGTCAGGGATGGGCGAGGGCCCTGCAAGCCCCTCCGCTCCCGGACCACAGCTGCAGAAGCTTGTCTGGGTTTAAAACCCCCCACATTAGCACAGGGGTGCTAGCACACTCCCCGCTTCTGTCTGTCCCTGTCTCCCCCCGCCTCGGTGTGTCACACAGAAACATGAGCGGAAGCTCAGAGGCCCCTGAGGAAAGCTGAGACCCTGCTGGGTACAAGGTAAGCCTGTGTGGCTTCCAGGCAAAGCCAAGAATGATCCAGCCCTCCCTGTTCTCAGTACTGTGCTGTTTCCTAGACAACGCATTTTGTGTAATCATGGTCAAGGCAACGTACATTTCTGCTCAGAATCAAGGTCACAGTATAATACCGATTCACCACGGCAACAGCAGACTACTCCTCTGACATGGGAGATGGGATTTGCAAGAAATAGCACATGCCCAGGGCTCGTGCCCAGCCTGCCCAGCTCACCTTTCTGTGTTTTTTTTTTTGCAAACATAATATATTTTTATTGATTTCAGACAAGAAGGGAAAAGGAGAGAGAGAAACATCAATGATGAGAATCATCGATCAGCTGCCTCCTGCATGCCCCACACTGGGGATCGAGCTCCCAGCCCGGGCATGTGCCCTGACTGGGAATCAAACCGTGATCTCCTGGTTCATAGGTCGATGCTCAACCACTGAGCCATACCAGGTGGCTCCAACTCACCTTCCCACCCCCTCTTGTTTATTCACCTCACTTTTCTTGCTGGAGAGGCATGGTGTTTTCTGCGCCATCCAATAGGCTGGAATCCAGATTCCAGTCCTTAAAAGGCACCGAATCCCCTGTAAGATGAGCATAAGTAATTTTCAAGATAGAGACAGCCAGGCAGATGTTGCCCCAGGTAAATCCACGTGTTACTCAGGAGCCATCTGCCTGACCTGGCTACCGGGGTTTAATTTCAGTCTGCAAATCCATCTGAGTCATCTTGCCTTTTGTAAACAGGCCCTGAGCTGATCCAAGTGAAGCTAAGGATTTGATGAACTCTGTCACCAGCTCTCTCTGGGACAAAGGCCGGCGCCATTCCTTTCGTGGGTGTCAGACCAGTGAGCTCTGATGAACAGTGGTTCTAGAACAAAGCCCTGTAGCTTAAAATTTGAACCTGTTTTGTCTTGGCCAGGGTGCTCAGTGGTTAGAGAGCCATCCCTGAGACCAAAGGGTTGTGGATTCGATTCCTGACCAGATTTGTCCCGTTCCCTGACTTGAGAGAGACAACCAATGGATGTGTGCATCTCTCTCTCTTTCCCCCTCCTCTCTCTCCTTTCTCCTCTCTCTAAAAAAAAAAAAAAAAAAAAAAAATGGAAAAAATATACTTGGGTGCAGATTAAAAAAAAAATTGATCATGTTCCTAATTCCTTGGCCCAAGGCCAGTTGTCAGTCACTCCTCTCTGGCACCTAAAATCAGTGCCCCCTCTGTTTTGGGGAGTGTGGGCTTGGGGCTATTTTGCAGTCTGTGGGTCTGAGCGCCATGTAGGTTTATGCCCTTCTGTGAACATCACCTGGAATGGTCTCCTCTGGATTTGTCCCATCCCCAACCCCCACCCTAGTGAGGAGGCTGCACTGCTGGCCGCAGTGGGAAGAGACAGAAAGAGAAGACAAGCAGGAAGAAGGGCCAGAGGCTGCCCCAGAGAGGTCCCGAGCGTGAATATGGCCACGTGAGGGAATGGCTCAGGCACAAGGGTTGATGTGCGCAAATGTGTTGTATGTTAGGCAGGCTGGTGGGCATAGAGAGTGGACTTCGAACATTCTTTTTTTAAAAAATGTATTTTATTGATTTTCTACAGAGAGGAAGGGAGAGAGACAGAGAGCTAGAAACATAGATGAGAGAGAGACATCGATCAGCTGTCTCCTGCACGCCTCCCACTGGGGATGTGCTCGCAACCAAGATACATGCCCTTGACGGAATCAAACCTGGGACCCTTCAATCTGCAGGCCGATGCTCCATCCACTGAGCCAAACTGGTTTTGGCAACTTGGAACATTCTATCATTGTTGTTGAGATTGGAACTCAGGATGACAATTGCATGTCACTTCTGGTGTCTGTCTCAAGGTGGCTCCACACATTTGAACTTCGGTAATGGAGTCCCAAAGCAGGGATGTTTCTTTTTAAAGACTTCTAGGAGAAAAGGAAAGATGAGTTTTAACATCAGGCCCAGGGTGGCTCCCATCATCCATTTCGGCCAAGGAGAATGCTGAGGTGGCCATGTTGGGTTAGTGGACTCCTAAAAATCCATGCCCAGCCGAAACCAGTTTGGCTCTGTGGATAGAGCGTCGGTCTGCAAACTGAAAGGTCCCAGGTCCGATTCTGGTCAAGAGCATGTACCTTGGTTTCAGGCACATCCCCAGTAGGGGGGCGTGCAAGAGGCGGCTGATCAATGTCTCTCTCTCATTGATGTTTCTAACTCTACCCTTTTCTTTCCTCTCTGTAAAAAAAAAATCAACAAAATATATTTTAAAAAACACCCATGCCCAGCCCAGCCAGTGTGGCTCAGTGGTTCAGATTTGACTTATGAACCAGGAGGTCACGTTTGATTTCCAGCCAGGACACATGCCCGGGTTGCGGGCTTGATCCCCAGTGTGGGGCGTGCAGGAAGCAGCCGATCAATGATTCTCTCTCATCATTGATGTTTCTATCTCTCTCCCTCTCCCTTCCTCTCTGAGATCAATAAAAATACACATTAAAAAATGCATGCCCAGTACAGGACAATTCACAAGAGTCAGGGTGGGCCTTCCACTGGCCCTGATTCAAGTCAGGAAGTACTGTTTGTTGGAGGGAGCTGTTTCAAGGTGCCCAAAGCATGACAGGTCCCTTGAAAGCCCTGGAGGGTGGCAGGGCCCCTATGCTACAATGCCCGGGAAAGAGGGGCTGTGGGAGGAGCTCTGGGCTCCTGAGGCTCTGGGTCCTACCTGAGGCCTTGAAAGTCAGTTTCAAGTCCCCCTCCTAGGGGAGGGCAGTTGATATGGTCTCCGAGGGACTCATGGGAGCAGAAAAGTAGTGAGAAGTGTGACTGCCTTCTCTGTGTGTCCCTGGGTGTCCCAGTTGGAAAGAAGGGGCCCAGAGAGACTAGTTGACATAGTTTTGTAACCGGACAATTAATGGGTCCAGTCTGCCTGTCACTAACTTGAGCCAATTCGGCAGAGACAGGGGTGAATCATACATGTTTATTCCAATACTGCCGGCAGTAGGGGAGAGCAGCAGGTCATCCACAAAACTCTGCTCTGCCCCCCATAAACCAGCTGCTTATATTGGGTAGAAGGATGAAGATGACAAGGGGAAGTAGGCAAAGGGGCAGATGGGCAATTTACAGGTAGTGCAGGCTGGGGATTGCCACAGGCCTGAGGGTATGCAAGGGGCTGGCGGCTCTGGTTTCTGCAACAAGGTTGTTGGTCTTTCCATGTTAAGAAGCAGCTCCAGGGAGGATGCACTTCCGGGTCCCGAATGCAGCTCAGTCAGATTAGAATGTGTCTTCTTTAATCAGAACAAAACCATCAGGGTTCACAGGGCATGATTAGTATTGCTTATACTTACAGCTGGTCCCCAATATTCTATTTCTGCCCCTAACATTTCGTCAAAAGAATCAAATAATCCAACATGCCAGCACCCCCACTGGCTAGCCTTGCTTCTCCCAGTCAGGGCACATGCCCAGATTGCAGGCTTGACCCCCAGTGTGGGACATGCAGGAGGCAGCTGATCAATGGTTCTCTCTCGTTGCTGATGTTTCTATTTCTCTCTCTGAGACTTCTGACTTTGAGACTTTCAGACCTAGAGCCACTCCTGCCTCAGGCACCATCTCCAGGGTTACAGCCTGCCACTCCAAGAGCCACCTTTGTCTCACCCGCTGGCCTGAGAACCTCCCAGAGTCTGGCTGACCCCCTTTCCACTTAAAGGCACCCTTTCCAGAACCCCTGCCTTGGTGACTTCTATTTTCTTCTTTGTTTTGTTTTGTTAATCTTCACCTGAAGATGTTTTTTTCCATTGATTTTATTTTTATTTTATTTTTATTTATTTTATTTTTAAAGAGAGAGGAAGACACACACACACACACACACACACACACACACACACACACACACACACAATCAATTGATTGCCTTTTGCATGTGCCCCAACCAGGGCTGGGGATCGAGCCTGCAATCGAGGTATGTGCCCTTGACCAGGAATCAAACCCAGGATCCTTTAGACCGTGGGCAGACGCTCTATCTCCTGAGCCAAGCTGGCTAGGGCAGTGGCTTCTATTTCAGAGCCCCAAGGCCTCACGGTTGAGAACTGGCCCTCGCTCAACGAGAGCAGCTCCAAGAACAGGGACTGGAGGGGCAGCCAGTGTGACAAGATCTGTCCTCCCCTGGCAGCTTGGCTGATGAGAGCATGTGTTCTAACTTAAGAGAGTTCCGTGACTTAGGCCAGGGTCGCCCAAGAAGGGCTGGGGGCCATCTCCACAGCCACATGATCAAGTGGTTAAAGCCATCCTGCCAGGAAATGCTCTCAATTCCACCGCTTTGGTTACCAACTTTCCAAAACTTACATTCCATGCAGACCTCACGGTAGAAAGAAATGCCAAAAGCACTTTGCTAGCAGATGCCTAGCTGGGCACTTCCCCCCAGCTCACCTCATTTCGTCTTCATCATCCCTCCTTTCGCTAGTTCTGCCCAGGGGTGTGGAGGCCCAGCCTACATACAGCAGGCTGGGTCCTGGGGCTCAGGCGGAGCCCCAGGATGGAGAAGATCCCGCCCACCAATTAGAAAACAATGGATTGGGAAAAGTGCTCCGAAGTGAACCAACAGGATAGAGATTCACAGGCGTGGACTCAGGGAAGGGGGTCTGAGCACATGACCTTGACTGGGGGTCTGAGCAAGTGACCTTGACTGTGAAACCCGAAGGATGAGCAGCAGGGGCAGGAGAATGTTCCACAGAAGTGGAACGTGTGCATGTCAAAGCCTCGTGTGGCACCCATGCCCGAAACGGCTGAACCCGTTAGGAAAGGGAAGCTCACATTGGCGAATGGTGTGGCTAAGATGATGCCACAAGAGAGTGGCTCTGCTGTGTTGAATTTGTGACCAGAGTCATGCGCTGATCAGCGCTCCTGTCACCAGCATCATTACTTCACGACCTTGCTTCCTTCCAGGTGAGAGATGCCCTTTCTTGACCACTGGCTCTGCGAAGGCAGGGAACCAGTAGTTGCCCGAGGCACTCCAGCTCCTAGACCCCTGCCTGTACAGAGTAGTTATCTATCAAGAACTCGGTCATTGCCAAGACCGGTTTGGCTCAGTGGATAGAGCATTGGCCTGTGGACTGAAAGGTCCCAGGTTCCATTCCGGTCAAGGGCATGTACCTTGGTTGCGGGCACATCTCCACTGTGGGGCGTGCAGGAGGCGGCTGATCGATGTCTCTCTCTCATCGATGTTTCTGACTTTCTATCTCTCTCCTTTCCTCTCTGTAAAAGATCAATAAAATATATTAAAAAAAAGAACTCGGTCATTCATGGAGCTCCCACTCTGGCTAGCCTGGGCTAGGGGTCTGGATCACAGACATGGAGTTCAGAGTTCGGTGAGGGAAAGGGAAGTCACTCTGCAGACCTCACCTTTTCCACCCCGGGCTCTGAGAGAAAAGGAGTTAGAAATAAATCAACACCTGTACCTGATGAGAATTCTTATTAAGCAAACCTAGAGCCCGGCTGGTGTGGCTCAGGGGTTGAGCATCAACCTATGAACCAGTTCGATTCTGGTTCAGGGCACATGCCCAGGTTGCAGGGTTGATCCCCGGTGGGGGGTGTGCAGAAGGCAGCCAGTCAGTGATTCTTTCTCATCATTGATGTTTCTATCTCTCTCCCCCTCTCCCTTCCTCTGTGAAGTCAATAAAAATCTATTTAAAATGTATAACAAAGACTAGACGACAACTTCTGTAACCTGATGGAGATTAGCTACCGAACGCCCTCTAGCAGCCGCAGGAATTGAGGCAGGATCCATGCCCTCCGCCTGCTGTCACCACCACTGCTGGCCTTTCTTTGCACCAGCCAATGCAAAAGGAAATGGGCAGGATGGCGATGACAAAAAGGAGACCGAGTGATCACCACGTGAGGATTCTTGTATCATGGATTCTATATTACAAAAAAAGAGGAGAATCAATGAGCAACTTAGTAAAATTAATAAAAAGTGCACCAAGATAACCAGATAAATGATCCTCCCAAAATGTATACACACTGTAACAGCAGATA
This sequence comes from Lasiurus borealis, assembly GCA_004026805.1. NCBI lineage: Eukaryota > Metazoa > Chordata > Mammalia > Chiroptera > Vespertilionidae > Lasiurus > Lasiurus borealis. The sequence continues at coordinate 44,250 of PVJN01009134.1, read as the reverse complement.
GCTCAATTTTGAAAATGACATGTATTTGAATAAACACTGCCTTTATAATTATTCAATTTGAAAATGACATGTATTTTAATAAACTCTGCCTTTATAATTATTCAAAGTGTGAGCATACATTTTTTGGGACACTGTATAAATCACTAGTATCCCTGTCAATCACCAAATAGAAAATGAGTTGGAGACAAAGAAGATATAATTCACCAGAATCATGACAATGAAAAGGTGTCTGTGAGTGAAACTAACAAAAATGTGCAACGCTTTATGGAGATAATTGTCACATTTAAGTGAAGGATATGAAGATGGTATACGTACTCTGAAAGGAGAAAAATCATTTTTAGAAGACTTACAGATATAAATGTGAAAACAAAATTCAAATACCATGAAAATTAAATATACAAGACAAATGACCTTGTAGTAGGACATTTTCTGAAACTTTCTTAAATAAGGCACAAAAGCATAAAAACAAAGCTATATTTTACTACATCAAAATTTAAAACTATGGAGTATTATACAGCCTTGAAAAAGATTGAGGAAGTTCTGTGAACCGATGTAGCATGATTTACAGAAATTATTGCTAAGTAGAAAAAGCAAAGTGCAAACAGAATATACAGTGTGGTTGGTGCTTCTGAGTAATGAGGAAGGGAAAATCTATATAATAAAAGCCTAAGTGACTGTTAGGGCAGAATGACCAGAACAATTGCTTGCTATGATATACACTGACCACCAGGGGGTAGATGCTCAACACAGGAGCTGCCCCCAGGTGGTCAGTCCACTCCCATAGGGAGAGTTCCGCTCAGCCATGGCAATGGCAGGAGACTCTCCCACCTTCATGGTAGCACCAAGAAGTAGCGAGCTGAGTGGTAAGGAGCAGCAAGCAGGCAGGTGGCAAGGAGCAAGGGTCCTGGGCTGTGAGAGGGTGCAGGCTGGGCTTAGGGACCCCCTCCCAGTGCATGATGCACTGGGCCTCTAGTAAGGAAATAGGCACACATGTGCTAAGCATTACAAAAAGAAACAGGAGAAGGATAACTCAGAAAACAAAGAAGCTAGCTACCTCCAAGGGTGGGACATTGAACAGAAGGGGATCAGGAGGGAGCTGTATGTCTCTGAGTACTCCTTTCTGATTAGTTTAGACTTTTGGGACCAATGTCCTTCATATTCAGAAAATAAAATCAGTAAGAACGGGAATGGGAAAACCCTGAAAGCAAATGAACTCAACTGTATATCAACTAAGTACCTTAACCACACCGAAGGGGAAGTAAAACACCAAAGAGATCATAAACACTTTAAAATTATTATTATTATTTTAATAGTAGGGCCCAGTGCATGAATTTGTGCACCTTGAAAGGAACTGTGAGCCAGGAGGCTGCGGTGAGTACAGTGGTGGGTCTTGGGCCATTCTCTGTGCCCCCACCTGGACTCTTCTGCCTCACCCCAGCCCCCTGTCTACTGGCAGTCCCGCTCCTGCCACTGCCATTCCCATATGCTGATGGCCCGGAGTGATTGGGGCAAGTGCTAGCAATGGGTGCGAGCGGGGATGGTGCCAGCAGTGGGTTGGAATAGGGCCATTGCCAGCAGCAGGTGCAAGAAGTGGTTGACGGCCAAAATGCCCCTCAGGAGCAGGAGGAGGTGGAGAAGACCTGAGGGGCGATCAGGGCCAGGAGGCCGGGCTGGCAGCAGGTGCAAGTGCTAGGCCAGACTGCGGCACACGGGAGCAAAGAATTTTCAGTAACCACCAGAGGCTAGCCCCGATGTCAGCGAACAGCGCCCTGCCTTAGTCTGGTGCTCCCTCACACCTGTTCCACCATCCCACCGCTGCCAACGCCCACCATGTTCCATGCTCTGCCACCTGCTGCTGATGCCCACCATGTTCTGAGCCTGCCTCTGGGTGGTCAGCGCACACTACCGGTTGTTTGGTTGTTGGGTTGTTCCACTGTTCAGTCTATTTGCATATTAGGGTTATATATATATATATATATATTATTGATTTCAAAGAGGAAGAGAGAAACATCAATGATGAGAAAGAATCACTGATCGGTTGCCTCCTATATGCCCCACACTGGGGATCAAGCCCACAACCCAGGCATGTGCTCTGACCAGAAATTGAACTGTGATCTCCTGTCCATAGGTTGACGCTCAACCACTGAGCCATGCCACCTGAGCTAAAAAGATTCATATATTTTTAAGCTTATTTGACTACCTAACTTCAGTCTTGGGAAAGGTTGCTGGGGCAAGAGGCCTACCAAGAAATACCAAGCTCTTAGGTTTGTTTTTGGAGGGGGAAGTGGGAAGCCATTTTGAAACGATCTTTGATGAACTATAGGACTGGGCAAATGCGAAAGGCATTGTTGGGAGGCAAGGCCCTCACTGTGGAGGGGAGCACAAATAGGGGATGGAGGAGACAACAAAAAGCCTGTGGGTGGAGGTAGAATAAAGGTGTAGATGTGTATGTAGGCATATGTGCACATGGAAATGCGTGTGTCTAAATATGTATGTGTGTATACACACCAGTACATGCATGTATTTCTCAGCTTCTTTCACTGGAAAATCCCAGTAGCAACAGCACTCCCAGCAGCCAGATCTTTATCCATAATATCATTCCTCTCTAAAAGAAACCAGGTGATCTCAGAACTGGGCAGGGAGTAAAGAATGATGGTGCCATGTCCAAAGGACCCTGGAGCTAGCCTGAAGGAGCTCACACTGGCTAAGTCCAGGACAATTTGAACACCAAATAGGTAAGGACGGTAGTGAATCATAAACCAATAAGAAACAGAAATCTGTGAACCCAAACAAACAATAGAGATAAATAATTGGGGGAGAAGACTTGCTTTGAGCAACAAAGATAGAGAGGGTGAGAATGATAACGCAAATGGGGCAAAATGTGAATACAGTGGTACCTCGAGATACGAGTTTAATTTGTTCTGTAACCTTGAGGCGTGGGAAACTATGAGATGCTCGAGTCGCGGCAAACTGGTGGGTCCTGTGCAGCCGGCCGATCCTCACGATGACTCATATCTCAAATGTTGCTCCTATTTCAAAGCAAAAATCGCTCGGTAGACGGCTGGTATCTCAAAAATCTCGTATGTTAGGGCACTCGTATCTCCAGGTACCACTGTAATAGTTAAATCTGGTTCAAGTGTATAGGGATGGTGTTTGTACTATACAAACACCTTGTTCCTTTTCTGTCCGTTGGAAATTCTTTCCAAACGAAAAAGAGAAAACGTTTCATTTATATTAGCATCAACGATTATAAAATATTTTGATATGGCAAGGGTGATGGGCTGTCACTCCAGACATTCTAGGGTACATGTCTCTAAAGGACAGACTCTTCATTAACCTAACTACCATGCTATTAGCACACTGAAAGTTAATAGTCATTCTTCAGCATCAACAAATATCCAGTCGGTGTTCAAATTCTCCATTGTCACATTTTTTTTTCTTTATAGTCTGTTTGAATTAGGCACCGATTGAGGTCCATACATAGGATGGTACATTACCAAGTGTCTTTTCATCTTCAGGTCCCCCCCCCACCCCCTATTGCAATTTATTTGTTGAGCACACAGTGCTGTTTGTACTAGAGCTCCCGCAGTCTGGATGCTGATGATTGCATCACTATGGGGTAGTTTTAATAAGCTCCTCTGAACGTCATATTTCCTGTAAATTGGTAGTTAGATCTGAAGGGCTAATGAGATTTGGATTTGAAAAAAAAATCTTTTAGCACCAAATGAATTCATTTGTGGAGTTGGGAGACTAACACGCCTCTGTCGGCTGTTGGCAGATCAAGCAGACAAAACATCAGTGAAGATACAGGTCTGGTCTAATGGGTGCGTGTAGAACGTCAGCTGCACATTCTCTGGGGGCCACGTGAAACCTTTACAAAAATGACCACATACTGGTCCTAGCTAGTTTGGCTCAGTGGATAGAATGTCGGCCTGCTGAACAAAGGGTCCCAGGTTCTATTCCCAGTCAGGGCATAAGCCCAGATTGGGGTCTCGATCTCCAGTGTGGGGTATGCAGGAGGCAGCCAATCAATGATTCTTTCTCATCATTGATGTTTCTATTCTCTCACCCTTCCTCTCTGAAATCAATACAAAAAATATTTTTAAAGACACAACCACAGCTCCTGCCGGTTTGGCTCAGTGGACAGAGCATCAGCCTGTGGACCGAAGGGTCCCAGATTCAATTCAGGTCAAGGGCATGCACCTCAGTTGTAGGCTCCTCCCTGGCCTGGGCGCTGGTCAGGGGGCTGTGCAGAAGGCAACCAATCGATGTGTTTCTCTCACATCAATATTTCTCCTGTCTCTCTCTTTCTCTAAAAATCGATGGAAAAATATCCTTGGGTGAGGATTTTTTGTAAGAAAAGACTATATACCAGAACCTAAAATAAGTCTTCACAGGTTTCAAGGGATCGGAATTATTCCAAGCATGATCTCTGACCACAGTGTAATTAAGCTAGAAACCCACGAGCAAGGATAAAAAAGACCGAAGCGGCAGCCCTTGGCATCTGCAAGCTGGCCTGGCGCTCACAGCTAGGCCATGTTGTTCTCTTCCTGGACATAAACATTCTCGCAGAACACCACCCTCACACAAGGTTACTTTGAGACCAGGATCAAATGAAACAAAGCAAGGCCACTTCGTGATTTTTTTTTTCTTCTTTAAAGCACACACAAAACCAAGGGCAATCAATGGGTAAACTGCAAATACTAAACTAAACATCTTTCTCCTGCTTGGCTAATATGGGGTTCTGACGCTGCTTTGCCAGCCGTAGCTTTAGCCTAGCGGCAGACTGCCCTCTCTATAGAGAAGATAGATTGAGACCCTCAATCGGACAATTGTCCTTGCTTTCTGTCAGCATCCACTTCCTTGGACTCTCCCCAAGATCACCCAACCGCAGCCCGAATGTTACAACAGGTTATTGCTAATACACTCTTTCTGAGGTGCTCCTTTGCTTCCCATGTATTAAGGCCAATTTGTTCCCCTACAGATGTCTTCCTGAGGGCCTTTGGCAGGCGGGCATTAACACTTATAACAAAAAGATAACTAGAGAAATCTCTACATATTAAGAAATGAGGAAATACGCATTTAAATAACCCATGGCTCAAAGACAATAATATGATGGAAATTGGGAAATGTTTTATTGAATGATTAAAAAAAAATACTATGCAAATCTGAATCAGTCAGTAGCCTGACAGGAAACAGATGGCGCATGCAAACTAAGTAATTGGAGGAGAGTTAAATAAAGCCATTGGGTCGGCTTTGTCATATGTCAACTTGGCTAGCCTGAACTACACTTCCAGAATTCTCTTTCTTATAGGTTTCACGTAGGGTGGACCACCTGAGAGATTCGGATGGGAGATTTGGAGAAGAGAAAGAAAACACGTACAACCAAAAATGTTCTCGTAACTCGAAAAAAGAACAAAACAACAAGCAAAAGACAAATGACACAATAGAAAACTAGGCCAAAGCCTTGAACAGGCAAATATGGTCCACAGACATCTGAAAACACTCAGCTTCATGCGATACCATTACACACCCACCAGATTGGCAGAAACCAAGACGTGTGATGAGTCTAAGAGCTGGCAAGGCGGTGGAGCAATGGAAAAACTTTAATACACTGCCGATGGGGTGTGTGAGAAAGCAGGTTGGCATTCTGTAGGAAAATTGAAGACATGCTTCCCCTGGGGCCTAGGATTCCACGGCCAAGTATATAAACGATGGAGAAACAAGTGTAAATGGTTGCAATGGGTTCAACAGTGGTTCCTGCAATGAGACGTGCGCATCCTGACCCCAAGACCCTGTGAATGTGACCTTATTTGGAAAAGGGGTCTTTGCAGATGTGATTAACTTAAGAATCTTGAGCCGAGACCGGTTTGGCTCAGTGGATAGAGCATCGGCCTGCGGACTGAGAGGTCCTGGGCTCGATTCCGGTCGGGGGCATGTACGTGCTTGCGGGCACATCTCCAGTGTGGGGTGTGCAGGAGGCGGCTGATCGATGTCTCTCTCTCATCGATGTTTCTGACTTTCTATCCCTCTCCATTCCTCTCTGTGAAAAAAATCAATAATAATAATAAAAAAGAATCTTGAGATGACATCAGCCTGGGTTATCTGGGTGGGCCCTAAAACCAATGGCAAGTGTCTGTAGCAGAGACCAGCAGAGGGAGATTTGAGACGGACAGGAGAGGAGAAGGCCATGTGATCAGAGAGGCAGACATTGGAGTGATGCGGCCACAAACCACCCAAAATTGGAAGAAGCAAGGTAAGATTCTCCCCTAGAACCTTCAAAGCAAGTGAGGCCACGCTGGCACCTTGATCTTGAACTTCTGGCCTTCGGAACTGTGAGACAAATTTCGGTTGTAAGCCTTCAGGTTTGTGGTTCTTTATGGCAGACACGGGACAGTTTTACAATGCTTCTTTGCAGCATTTGCGTGCTGAAAACAAACCAGATATCCAGCAGGGATATGACAGATAAATACTCAGTGGCAACGTTATACCGTGGAATACCTACCAAAATAAAAAGGAATAAATGATGTTTGCTCCAACATGGGTGGATTTTAAAGACATAGAGTGGAGAGAACGAAAACACAGAAGAATGCATACATTGTACTTCAATCTATATAAAGTTTAAAAATGGATAAAACTGCCGAAACTGGTTTGGCTCAGGTGGATAGAGCGTCAGCCTGCGGACTGAAAAGTCCCAGATTCGATTCTAGTCAAGGGCATGCACATTGGTTGCGGGCGCATCCCCAGTAGGGGGCGTGCAGGAGACGGCTGATTGATGTCGCTCTCTCATTGATGTTTCTGACTTTCTCTCTCCCTTCCTCTTTGTGAAAAATCAATAAAATATATTAAAAAAAATAAAAATAAATAAAATAAAATGAGCAAAACAAAATCATATTATTTGTGGATGGATGGATGTTTAGGTGGCAAAACACTGATCAAAAGCAAGAAAATGATTTCCATAGAAATTAGGAAGGCATAGAGGGACCTAGAGAGTATTAAGCTAAGCGAAATAAGCCAGTCAGAGAAAGACAAGTATCACATGATCCCACTCGTATGTAGAATCTAATGAACAAAATAAACTGATGAACAAAATAGATCCAGAGACAACGAAGTAAGAACCAGGCTAAGGAATCTCAGAGGGAAGGTGGGATTGGGAGGGTGGGTGGGGAGAGATTAACTAGGGAATTTATATACATATAGGCATATCCCATGGACACAGACCATAGTGTGGCCAAGGCCTGGGAGGGCAGGTGTGGGGGAGAGGGCTAGTGGGGGGGGGAAGGGGACATATATGTAATACTTTCAACAATAAAATAAATTTTAAGCCAAAACCGGTTTGGCTCAGTGGATAGAGCGTCGGCCTGCAGACTGAAAGGTCCCAGGTTTGATTCCGGCCAAGGGCATGTACCTTGCTTGCGGGCACATCCCCAGTAGGGGGCGTGCAGGAGGCAGCTGATCAATGTCTCTCATCGATGTTTTTAACTTTCTATCCCTCTCCCTTCCTCTCTGAAAAAAAAAAAAAACAAACACACAAATAAACAATAAGACATATTTTTTTAAAAACATTAGAAAGCAGAATTAAAATGGTAGCTGTTTGCAGATGGTATGCCTGTATATCTGGAAAATCCAAAAGCATCTACCTCTAAAAATGTCGTAAAGAGTAAGGAGAATCCAGTAAATTGGCTGGATGCAAAACCATTTAGATAAACAAATTAGAAGACATCATAAAAAAATTGCCCTAGCTGGTTTGGCTCGATGGATAGAGTGTTGTCCTACGGACTGAAGGGTCCCATGTTAGATTCCGGCCAAGGGTACATGCCTGGGTTGTGGGCTCGATCCCCAGTATGGAGCATGCAGGAGGCAGACAATCAATGATTCTCTGCCATCATTGATACCTCTATCTTTCTCTTTCTCTCTAAAATCAATAAAATATATTAAAAAAAAGACTCCATTGAACAAATAAATTTTCAGGAAATATGCCAGACCTGTGTAAAGAAACCTTAAAATGTTCCTCAGGGACATAAATAAGGCCTGAATGGTATGCAGGCATGGTTTAGTGGTTGAGTGTTGACCTGTGAACCAGGAGATCAGGGTTTGATTCCCGGTCAGGGCACATGCCTGGGTTGTGGGCTCGGTCCCCAGTGGGAAGCATGTGGGAGGCAGCCGATCAATGATTCTCTCTCATCATTGATGTTTCTATCTCTCTCCCTCTCTTCCTCTCTGAAATCAATAAAAATACATTTTAGAAAGACTCTCTCTCAGGCATGTCTCAGTATGTAAAGGGAGAAAATTTCAGAATAAACATGATGAGAAGCTCTCCAGGGTATGTGTACATATGTGCATGTAATTGTGCAGAAAATGTTTATACATTTTTAAAAAATAATACAACCCACGATAATAATCTTACTCACTTTGGAATACAGATCTGGTATTTATAGCATTATGTAAAAGCACTTTAACAATGGAATAGTATTCAATTGTTTGATTCCATTTAGATTGTGAGTGTTTTCAGAAAAAACGTCCTATGGGAAAAATCTCATTTTGCAAGAATGAAATAAAACAGAACCTCCAGGAGGAAAATCTCCAAAGTTGTTTGCAATTGTGTCTTTTATTTTTTTTTATAATCCTCACCTGAGGCTAATTTTAAATTATTTTTAGAGAGAATGGAAGGGAAGGGGAGGAACAGAGAGAGAGAGAAACATTGATGTGAGACATATGATTGGTTCCCTTCTGCACGTGCCCCCACCAGGGCCTAGGACCAGGATGGAGCCTGCAATTGAGGTGCTAATAAGTGCTGTTGACCAGAATCAAACCCAGGACTCTTCAATCTGTGCGTCAGCGCTCTATCCACTGAGCCAAACTGGCTAGGACGCAATCGTGTCTTTTAGAAATAATTTCTTACCCTGAAATGATAATGTGAACATCTGAAGAAAAGAGTCAAGTTTTAGCCGCAACCGGTTTGGCTCAGCGGATAGAGCGTCGGCCTGCGGACTGAAGGGTCCCAGGTTTGATTCCAGTCAAGGGCATGTGCTTTGGTTGCGGGTACATTCCCAGTAGGGGGTGTGCAGGAGGCAGCTGATGGATGTTTCTCTCTCATTGATGTTTCTAACTCTCTATCCATCTCCCTTGCTCTCTGTAAAAAGTCAATTATATATATATATATATACATATATATATATATGTATATATATATATATTTAAAGAGTCAAGTTTTAGAGGAAAGTGAGGTTCTAAAAGCATATTTTGATCTCACTTAAACTAACCTCAACATAGACTTTACAAACTACTTTAGGAAAACAGTTGCTGAGAGATGTAAAGGAAATCATTACAGGGATGGCTGTAGTCCCCAGTTGTTTTCAGCAACTGAAGACAAAGGGGTTTTGTGACCTGACCAAACTGTGAATCCAGGGTCCAAAGTTCCTTCTGGAAAACGAGCTGCTGAAACCTTTCTTCTGAAATACAGCGGGCTTCCCGAAGGGCGCCAAGCTTCCTCACACAGCGCCTGTGAAGAGGGAGAGCGCAGCACAGGGGCCCAGGGCGTCAGCTGCAGCCTGAGACCACGGGTCCTGCCCCGGAAGGCCAGCCCCGAGTGGGAGGGTGACGGTGGAAAACAAAATTATAAGAACAGGGACACTTGTAGGTACATTTCAGACGTACTGCCTCTCAAATACATTTCCTGATAGTGGGATTGGCGATTTGGCCTTGCGCATCCAGCATTGGCCAAACGTGTCTTCCTTGCCCTTCATTGCCATTCAGCAGCTGGCTGGGTGCTGTGAAGCTTCCTGAAGCTCAGGGTCAACAGCCCCTGCCCATGAGGCCCCTCCCATTCAGCTGCCCAGTGTGCATGCAGCTCCTGGCCCTGAGGGGCCTCCTGAGACAAAGCTGACACTGCCCCCCAGCCTCCAGACACCCGCCCCCTCCACCCAGGAGACCCTACCACTGCCAGCAAAGTGGCTGTCCTGGAGCACACAGAGGCCCAGAAGGACTGAGTCTGGATTTCCTGCTCTCTGCCCTGCCTGGCAGCCTCCCTCCTGCCCTCCTGCCCTTGGCTGCACCCAGGTCCCTGGACCCTCCACCTTCCTGAGGGTCTTGGGTCTCAACTACTCCCGGCAAAGCCTCTGAGTCTCCCTGTCTGTGAAGGGAACCCGCACGGCCCAGGTTGAGGGTGGTGTGGGCAGAGGAGGAGCCATGAAGGGTGGGAGCGGGGGTGGTCCTGCCCCCAGCATCTAGGACCCATCTGGCAGCTGGCATCAGCCTCCACCCTCACCCTGCTACCTGGACCTGCTCTAGAATCCTCTGGGCCCACCAGTTCCCCAGCTCCACATAGTTGCCCGTCAGTGCCTGGTTCGCTTTCACCAAGTTTAACAGCATTGGGGCCCCACCATGGACTCTGAGGCTGGGGCCCCTGGACACTGGGCCGGCCCAGTCCGGATGGGTCTTTCTGTACCCAGTGTACGATCTGATCCATCATCTCCACAGCTTCTTTCTGCATCGGGGAAGGGGAGCGAAGGGGAGACCCAGGCTGAGGCTGCATCCGTCCAGCCCACCCACTCACAGGACACTCTTCTCCACCAAGGGCCCACTCTGGGCCTGGCCCCTCACTGTGTGCGGGGACCAGGGTGGATCTGCCCCACCCTGACTCAGAGGCTCCCAGTCTTGGGGTATAGGCCACTCCCAGGCAGCGAGGTTGGCTCTGAAAGCACAAGGGGCCCCAGTAGAATGGAGAGGTCCCCTCCCAGCCAGGGCAGAGCAGGGAGGTCCTCAAAATGCAAAATCTGCAGGACCAGAGCATGGAGGGAGGGGGATTCGTTTGCTAGTGTTGTGTGTGTGTCTGGCTCTGCAGTTTTAAAAGTAAAGTGTAACCGGCACCCACTAAAGTGCACAAATCCTAGGAATCCAACTTGGTGAGAATGTAGGTCCCACTTGTGGTGACATTTTCGCTACATGTCTGCCTTGCTCTGGCATTCTGTAATTGAGGGCAGGGATTGGATTATGTCGTTTGTTTTTATAGCTTGGCATGAAGCACATGCTCAGTAAATGCTTGTGGAGTTTAGCATACAGCAGGTACTGAATAAATGCTTATGGAGCTTTGCACACAGCAGGTATTCAATAAATGATTGTGGAGTTTGGCATATAGCATGTACTCAACAAATCCTTTTTGCCTGATTTCAGGAAATGGTTAAGGGTGAGGAACACAGGGTTATTTGTGAAAATGTGGGGGGGGGGAATTTTTTTTTTTTTGTAAAACTATATTTTAATTAAGGAATAATAGGTGCTCAGTGGGGACAAAATTCAAACAGCTCACCCATGTATAAGTCCTAAGTGCCCAAACTAGAGGAAACCTGAGTACTCTCACCTCTGTTCATGGTGGGCAGGGCACCCTTGCCCACATGTTTCTCTTCTTTCCTTCATCACCAGTGTAATGGTGTTATGCTAAAAGTATATTTAATTTTTTTCTTTTTGTTCATTAATTTGTAATAGGGGTATATTTTTCCCCATTGATTTTTAGAGAGTAGAAGAGAGGGAGACAGAGAAAACTTGTAAGAGACATGATTGGTTGCAGCAGCAGCATCATGACCGGCGGATGGAGCCTGCAGCTGAGGGACATGTACATGCCCTTGACTGGAATCGAACCTGGCACCCTTCAGTCCACAGGCTGATGCTCCATCCACCGTGTCCAAGGCGCTAGGACAGGCCAAAGGTGTATTTCAGTGTGAGGCATGACAGCCCAGCCATTTGAAAGGAACACATTTCAGCCCGAGATTCCCATGGTGAACTGGGCCACAGCAGCTCTGGTAGTGGCTGGTGATGGTGGAATCGTGAGGCCAATGGGTTTCAAAGCAGAAGCCCCCCTTTCTATCTGCATGCCTGCCATGGACTAAATGTGTCACCCTGATGTTCATACATTGACATCCTAAACCCCAAGGTGGTCATTTTGGGACATGGGGCCTTTGGGAGGTGATTACATCATGAGAGTGGATCCCCTATGAAATATCTTGTAAAAGAGACTCCAGAGAACCCCCATTGCAGTTCCATGTGAGGACACTGCAAAATGACAGCCATCTATGAACCAGGAAACAGGTCCTCACCAGACACTGGCTTTTCCAGCAACTTGATCTTGGACTTCTAGCTTCCAGAACTGTGCGCAATAAATATCTGTTGTTTATAAACCATCTGATTTACGGTATTTTCATTATAGCAGCCTGAACAGATTAAGACAATGCCAATGGTCCCTCCCAGGTGGACCATGAGCTGGAGAGAAGTGGGTTCGGACAAAGGGTCGTGCTTAGGAGAATGGTCTAGGACAACAAGTTGGGGGTGTGGGGATTGTGAACCCCCAGTCAGCAAGACTTGTGGGGGCGATGTTGGAGAAGCTACTGTGCTCCAGAAGGCAGTGGGCACTAGAATATTCTCAAATCCCTAGTAGAGGCCCACAGGGGGTCCCGAGAGAAAAGCCCAGATTTCCCCTCCCTTGGGGTCTGGTATTAGGTGTCCAAGTAGATCTGTGGCCTTAACTTCTGTAAAACCAAAGCTTGCCATAACAGAGTTTGCATGTTTTAAGGAAAAAATGAGTAGAATTGTAGTAGCAAGCATATCATGAAATCAGAAAAGCAAATGAGTGGTCCTTTTCAAACATGTGGCTTGCAAGCAGAGTTGGCTGGGCTGAAAATGGGGCAAGGAGCTCTCACACCCCTTTCCTGGAAGTTGGAAATTGACAGCGTGAGGAAAGATGGCGTGATCCCTGCCTGGGAGCCTCCTGGGAGACTGGGTGGGTGGGGCAGTCATGCTCTATTCCAATGTTGCTCTCTCCTGTTGGGGTACATTATGGACCACAAGGGTCCATCCCAAGCACTCTTTTTAAAAAAATATATTTTATTGATTTTTTTACAGAGGGGAAGGGAGAGAGATAGAAAGTCAGAAACATCGATGAGAGAGACATCGATCAGCCGCCTCCTGCACGCCCCAGAGTGGAGATGTGCCCGCAAGCAAGGTACATGCCCCCAACCAGAATCGAACCAGGGACCTTTCAGTCCGCAAGCCGACGCTCTATCCACTGAGCCAAACCGGTCTCGGCCCAAGCACTCCTGGAGCCTACTCTGTGCTCGTCCTTCTTGGACCAGATAACCAACTCCACAGCTGAGTTGTTTGTATTTAGAAGGGCTAGGAAGCCAGGGTCCTCTCCTTATTACCTGTCTTTTATGAGATAATGGTCATTGGAGAGAGGGTCAGCCACTGGCCACCAAGAGGACTGACCTCCCCACGCCTGTCTTCGCCCAGCCCAGAGAGGCTGACCGATTCTCAAGTCCCAGAAGTGACGTTACTCCATTCCTTAGGGGAGGAGCTCAGGGTCCAGCCTGGTCTTCTACTCCCGCCTGGAATTGACCAGAGGGGGAAGGCACAAGGCTGAATGACAGGCCCCTTCTGTCAAGGGGGCGCTCAAACTTCCCAGCAAACCAGCTCTCCGTCATCAGGGCATCTCCTCTCCCCGCTGAGTGTCCAGCAAGTGGCAGCCAATATAGCATCTGGACCCCAGGACGGGGGAGGAGTCCAGAGAGTGGAGAAAGGCCAGGGAAGAAGCGGTAAACTAAGCTTTGATGAAAATAAGTCCAGGAGACCAAAGCCATTTAACATATATTTATTGAAATCTACTTGCTGCAAGGCACTGTGCTAGGTCTGGTAGGGGAATAAGACGTGAAAGACCACCCCTGTCTTCTAAGAGCGCACAATCTAACGGGTGGGGGAGGGCAGGGAGGGCGAAGCGCTAGTGCAAGGCTGGTTATAGTCAAGTGCTGTGAAACAGACAAGTTATGGAGACTGGGAGGAAGAGGAGTGCCAACAACCGAAATACGAACTGGGGTGGGACACAGCTACTGTTCTTAGATATGCAAATGCTGCTGAAGGCCAAGTTTAAAGAGACCATTTCTACTTTTGAAAGTAAATACCCCAACCGAAGCCATGACAACGACAGAATGTAAATATACATAGGAATAGAGAAGTTATCGATTTTTTTTGTCTGATGGATTTGCTGGAAGTAGGGAGACACGTCCAAAATCAGGAACGTGGTGGGTGGGGCAACTTGGGGTCAGTACGGGAATGATAACCAGACAGAAAAGCGTTGGTCAAATTCACTGATACTAGAAGGCATATATATTTTTAACCCATTTTCAGCAAACAGAAAACAGTACCGCATTTAAATGGGTGTTTACTATAGTCAGGGGGGACTTGGGCCAGGAACTCGGGCCAGGTGAACACAAGGAAAGCGAGCCAGCCACCCGATGCTTCTCAGGAAGCGGCCCAATGATACATCGGCTCTTGCCAGATTGCAAAAAGCAGAGACCCACTCAAGCTGGCTCGGTCAAGGAAGTCTATAGCGGAGGGCAGTCCTCAGAAATCCAAGAACATGAGACCAGGCTTTCTCTGGGGTGCTGGCATTGAAGCATCCCTGGGGCACCTCACAGGAACCCAGAGGTCTTCAAGCCAGTGCTGCCCAACTCCTCTAAATGCGGAGTGCTCCCTCTTTCTTCCGACACCGACTAGAAACTTCCGAGTTTCCCCATTTGCAAAACCTGAAAGGCCTGGCCCATCTTCTCCAGCCAGCTCTGATGACCAGCTGCTGCCCATGAGTCACGTGGTTCGTTGTGGCTGAATGAATGTGGCCTAGAAGAGGGGTGGGAGTCACGTGGCACACAACAGGGCCCGAGCCAGGGGCACTGGGAATGCAACACCACATGAGAAGGATGCCCGCTGAGATCAGGTGGGGCTCATTGTGGAAATCTGAGAGTGGGTCTGACACAACTAATCAACAGTTCATCTCAAGCAGCAAAAATGGGAAGCAATTGCTTTTTGGGGAACATTTCAGCAAGTATTCAAAACTTTAATAAAAAGCAATGGAGGCTTTCTCCCAGAATATAACAAAAGGAATAGATTTCTAATGAGAGCTAGCATTCTATGTAACCCAACTGCTCTTCGTTTCCCTCGCAAAAGGTCTGGGTGATTAGAAAGAAAAGTGAAATGAGGTAGATATCCAAATGCAGAGACAAGCACACAGGACAGAGAGCTCGATTGCATTTTGCATCTGAAAGAGCAGTATGCCTGGAGAATCCAGGAAATCCACTCCCCCTAGTTGCCAGAGGCAAAAACGGAACTCGGCCCCAGCTACAGGACAGACGTGAAAGCCACAAATTGATTGCTTGGAGCAAACACAGCAATGGAAAAGATGCGGTCTTTAGTGTTAACTCTGGAGAGGGATCTCTTGGAGAGGAAATTATAGAACCAGGAATGGACAAAAGTAAAGGAGGGCGTGACGGGATGGCAGGACGCCATGTCCCGGCCGGGGGAAACGAGGCAGTGTGGATGATGCTAAGTGCTGAGTTAATACTGCATCTGGATCCTTCAAGAAACCCGACAAATGCCTAGTGAACGGGCAAGAAATGGCAGAGTACTTGCAGGTACAGGTGCCAGATTGCCCCCCTCCCCCATGACGTCAACCATTCCTTACCAAAGGACACTTGTATCAAACACGTCCTAACAGCTGGAAAAGAGAAAAACTGCTGAGAGAAGGAAGTAGCGATCTCAGACAGATTCACGACTACCGCGAGAACTGAAGCCCACAGAGCAAAAGGAATTGCTATGTAACAAGTGCTGTCGGCGGCTCTCCAGCCTGGGGCTCAGGATGGAGCTGTCGCAGATAGCCGCTGGTGTGGCCTGGTGGCCATTCCAGAGTACCTTCTGGCTAAGGTCACCGGGGTCACTGTGGGACCCTGCTTCCCGGGATGGGGAGCTTTGGGGAAGTCCCGCCTCAGCCTTGGTGGGCCCATCAGAAGGGCACACTTCCTCTCCAGGTCTTCTAGCACTCCTCCTGCAGCCTCTGACCCCAGGCACAGGTGCTGGGAAGTCACAGCCCAGGGTGGCTGGCTCCTCCCTGTGGGCTCTGCAGGAGGGGCCAGGCTGCTGGCCAGCCCTTGCTGCTATTCCTCCCGGGGAGGCTGCTGGGAGTAACAGCCCAGCCCCAGAATGACCAGCTTTTATGTCTCTGCCACATGGGCCATCAGAAGGGCATTCTTGCCCTTCAAACCCTCGCTTTATTGCCCCTTCTGGGTGCACCTGCTGTAAGTCACGGCCCAGGCCTGCGTGGCCAACTTTGATCACGATGACATGCAGGCCACCAGAGGGGCATGGTTTCTCTCGGAGACTGTGCTCTGTTGCTCCTCTTAGGTGCGGCTGCAGGTGACATTAGAACACGTGGGTGGATTTCCCCTCTGGTTGCCAAAAGTGAAAGCCACCAAACCGACTTCTTTCTTGTTCCAGAGTCACTTCCTAAGAGGAGGATGCGATTCACGTGACATCGTCGTCAGGTAAGTAAGTCTTCTTGTGTTGGAGGAGATGTCTCTTGGGTGGATGTGCTGCTCAGGCATTTAGTCCACATCAGACATGGCCAAGGCTGCCAGGAGCCCGAAGGATGGCCAGCTGTTGCCAAGGCCAAGTTGAGACCACCCCATCGATCGGGTGAGGCTCAGCCCTGCTGCTGATGGCTAGCTAGGGCTAGACTGTGTTCTGGCCAAGCTGTGATGGAAGTTTCTCTCACGTGCCTGAGCGGCCAGGATGGATACTCAAGTACTGCCTGCAGACACACAGAGTCTGCGTCTTGGATGAGGAGCGAGCCTGCTTCTCCGGCCCATTCCCATCCAGCCTGCCCGCTCGGTACATTCGCCTTCTGGTGGGGCAGGGCTTCCAACGTGTTGTTTGTAGTTAAAATTCTAGAACAAAATATCATATCTAACTACTCAACCAATGAAAATTATGCCTTAACGGACAATGAGTGCTTGGATATGTAAAAATTAAAAAGCTTTCGTAACAAAAAAAAGTATCATAAAACCGCTACAAAGAACAAAGCAATAAAATTGAAAAAGAGATCCTCACAACCTATATAGAAAGAACTTCTGTAGAAAGTCAATATATCCAAAGGTAACTTGATAACTGGTCAAAGGAGATGAACGTACGATTTGCATGCCAGAAAACGGAAACAGCATTTAAGTCACTGTGTGAGAAGGATGAGCCTAGGAGTCAGAAGGCCCAGGTCCATCCCTAGTTCTGGTACTAATGAGCCAAAGAATAACAGCAATAACTGTGTCGATGACAGCAGATGCTCTTCACTGAGTGTCCCTCCATGCAGGCCGTGGTGTCACAGTTCTCACCATAACTCCAGGAGGTAGTCCTGTGATCACCCCTGTTTTAGAGCCCAAACTGAGGGTTGAGAAGTAAGATCTAGGATCCATCCGATGAGAGGCAATTGTTCTCGAAAAGGTGTCACACTTGAGTCCTTGATGTCCCTGTTACTATGGGGATGCTCTTTCAACTACCTGATTTTTAATAAGATAGTGCTGATAAGGACTAAGGACGATAAGGACGACTCATTAGCCTGAAGCAAACTCCAAAAGATGCTAGTTTTGTGTATGACTCAGCAGACAGAATTGGTTTCAGGAAAAAAAAAAGGATACAAAAGACACTGAACCTAGGAGTATGACCTCACAATGACAAGTTTTAGAAGCTTAAAAGGTCATTTAAAAAGCAACACCTGGAGTGGTTATATTATAAAGTTATGGGATCATTTTAAAAAAACAATTGTCCTAATTTTACATGGACACTTCCTTATGGCTCGGGAGGAAATTTCTAGAGAGCCTTGTCATAATATTACATGGCAAAAGGCTTGAATGGATGAAAAACCATTCGATGTGCTTTGAAATGGATGATTCAAAAGGGGCTTCCAGGCTGGTGAGATGGTGAGGTCAGAAATGCACGTGAGGAGTTAGAACAAAATTATATGGAGTGGAAGGGGGAAAGGAATATTTTCTAAATATATTATTCTATATAATATGTGATTTATAATAGGTATGTATAACTAAATAAGTTAAACATTATAACACATTTGAATATTCCATTTATATCCCTAAACATGTATAGATTCATTCAAGTAGGACTAAAGATTTTGGGGTAATCTTTTCTTCGGGAAAGTTGGGCTCACTTTACAATGACACCATCACTGAATAGCTGTGCCAGTTTCCCTGAGGTGGGAGCTCAGATGGAGGACCGACAAGCCCCCCTCGATCCCCACATCCAGGTTTCTTTTTCTCTCCTTCTCAGATTCAAGGCCTGCAGATCTAAATACCTTGAAGATATCTGGTGCCAGATCAACTTGCTGAAATAAGTTAAAATGGACAAAGCTACTCTCGAGAGGCAAAATGGGAAACGTACACTTATAAATTGCTGGTGGCAGTATAAATTGCTTTCAACCTTTCTGACAATAAAATATAGAAGCGCTACAAAACTGTTCATCTCCTTTGACTCTGCCATCCCACGCTAGGGTGGGGGGGGGGGAGGGGGCAGGGACCCACTGACAGATAAGGGCCTCATCTACTCATGATGGGTTGGCTGATGCTTCTGCAGCGAGGACCGCCTCTTGAACACGCGGCCACACTCGCTGCACTCACAGCGTCTGGCTCCGCTGTGGGTTCTCCGATGGCGACTCAGGCCCGAGCTTCTCCGGAAGGCCTTCCCGCACTTGTCACACTCATAGGGCTTCAGTCCGCTGTGGATCCGCCGGTGTTTGATCAGGTCGGAGGGCCCCCGGAAGGCCTTGCCGCAGTCGCCACACGCGTAGGGCCGCTCGCCCGTGTGGATGCGCTGGTGCTCCAGGAGGCTGGAGCTCTGCCGGAAGGCCTTCCCGCACTGGCCGCACTCGTACGGCTTCTCGCCCGTGTGAATCCGCCGATGCTTCGTGAGCTCCGAGCTCCTCCGGAACAGCTTGCCGCAGTGGGCGCACCCATAGGGCTTGGCACCGCTGTGGATGCGCTGGTGCTCGGCCAGGCCATTGACCGCTCGGAAGGACTTGCCGCAGTCGTCACAGTCGAAAGGCAGGTGGCCAGTGTGCACTCGCTGGTGCTTGAGAAGCTCCTGGCGATCCAGGAAATCCCTGCTGCAGACCTTGCAGGCAAAGGGCTTCTCGGAAATGTGCAGCCTCTGATGGCGAAAGAGGTGGGTGTTCACTTTGAAGGAGCGCCCACACTCCTCGCAGTCGAAGGGCTTCTCTCTGCTGTGGACGCGCAGATGCTGACTGAGGCCTGCGTTCTTCTTAAACCTCTTGCCACATTCCTCGCACTCGAAGGGCTTTGCCTCCTCTTCCATTTGCTCCCTCTCCTCCGTGGCATCATCCAGGGCCTGGCTTGGGCCGGGGCGGGGCTCTGCAGCCACGTGGCTCTTCCGGTGCTCATTGAACTCAAAGACCCCTCTGAAGACCTTCCCGCAATCCCCACACTCCCAGCCCTTCTCCTCGCTGTGAATTCTCTGGTGCTGCACAAGGAGGACCTTAAGCCGAAACGCATCCCCGCACTCTTTACACGCAAAGTGATGCTCTACAGGCAGATTCTGGGGGCCCCCTCTCCTCCCCCTAGAGTCCCCATTCTGTTTGACCTCAGGATTGGGCTCACTGGCCCTCGGGGAGCTCCTGAATGCCATCTCCTGTGGGTGGGCGTCTTCACCCATCGTCTGGTCTGGGGTCGCCGAGATGCTTTCTGAAATGAGAACCACAAGACACTGCAGTCTGCAAAGGAGGGAGGAAGGAGGTTATTCTGTGTCAGGAATCACTTTCCTGCCCAGCTGGCGTGGCTCAGTGGTTGAGCGTCGACCTCTGAACCAGGAAGTCATGGTTTGATTCCTGGTCAGAGCACATGCCCGGGGTTATGGGCTTGATCACCAGTGGGGAGTGTGCAGAAAACAGCCAATCAGTGATTCTCTCTCACCATTGATATTTCTCTCTCTCTCCCTCTTTCCCTTTTTCTCTGAAATCAATAAAAGTGTATTTTTTTTTTTTAAAAGAATCGCTTTCCTCCTGAGACAGCTGCAGAGCGCTGGGCCTGGGGCCACTGGGTCAGGACAGCTGGTGCTCATCTGACCGGAAGCAAGGAACACAGAGGGAAAGGGTAGAAGGGCCCGATTGACTGTGCTTCTACTACAGTGGGCCCAGGGCGGTCTCCCCTTCTGTGACTGAGCAGCAGCCACACCCTCTCCCCAAAGGCCCAGCTGGAATCCCCCCACCATTTCCTCACATGTCTTTAGGATTCTTTTTCACTCACCAGAATACGTAGCTCGATCCGTGTTAAGGGTCTGATACCAATAGCGCGTGTGCTGGCACCCAGTGCGAGATCAAGACAGGATTCAAAACAGGAACTCCTGCTCGTGGGAAAGGAAACGGATTATGGCGGTGGCCAGAGATGGCATCGGAAGAGCACAGAACAAGCTGCGACTTCAAAAAGGAACCTCCTTCAATTCTCAAGGTCTAGGTTGGCTGTGACCTTCGGAAGTCATTCGTCTAATTCCCCAGTGGGTAACTCCTGCCAGGGGCTGGATGAGATGGCTCTGGGCCTGCTCCTTTGGAGTGGCAGGTGGTCATCCTGGGGAGTGGACCCTCCCTTTCTCTATATCCACCCCCTCAGGGCCCCACACTGAACTCCATGCTCTTCCACAATCCATAAGTGACCCCGGTGTCTCTCTTCTTTTTTTTTTTAAATGTATTTTTATTGATTTTTTTACAGAGAGAAAGGGAGAGGGATAGAAAGTCAGAAGCATCGATGAGATAGAGACATCGATCAGCCGCCTCCTGCACGCCCCCCACAGGGGATGTGCCCGCAACCAAGTACATGTCCTTGACCAAAATCGAACCCGGGACCCTTCAGTCCGCAGGCCAACGCTCTATCCACTGAGCCAAACTGGTTTCGGCCTTCATATATATATTTTACAGAGAGGAAGGGAGAGGTATAGAGAGTTAGAAACATCGATGAGAGAGAGACATCCATCAGCCGTCTCCTGCAGGCTCTGGTGTCTCTCTTCTAAGAACCCTCGCCACCTCACACATCAGCATGATGGCGAGCAGAAGCTTGCTGGTGCCAATCTTTCTCTCGCCAGTCAACTATCATAAAATGGCCATGCAATTTGTATCACTTGTGGGGTTAATTCATTCTAAATTACACTGGCACATTTATTTCTATTTCTTTTCTAATAAAAAATTGGGGAGGGAGTCTTTCTATGCCATTAGAAGTTGGGGTGTGGCAGACACTTGTATTTTCTTACAGCCCATCATCCCTAGGGGGCACAAGCCCCCTCCATCCCACTCCTGCTGCTTAGGATCATGAAGCTGGTGGAAGGGCTAGGGGTGTCTTTACCCACGAGAAGACACGTTGCTGTAATATGCCGGCGTCCCCTGCTCAGGGTCAGGCCTCAACCACTCCCTTTTTGTGAGGTACTGTGCCACGTCACCAAATGTCAGTGCATCCTGAAAGAATTAAAAAGGATCATCGGTTCTGCCATCCATTCTAGAATGAGGTAGAGGCAGTCCTAGTAACACCAGGGACATGAGATGGGGGTCTGGAGTGGATGTGCCCTGCTAACATGGAGGTCTACCCGCAAGTGTCGAGAAGTCCTGGGAAGAAACCTGACCATGTGCCAGGACACCTGGGCCAGGGCACTGGCCTCCCAAGGGACCTTGGTCCAGTCCCTTTCCTGGATTGAAATTTAGCTCCCCCAGTGGAATGATGGGGATTACAAGCCCAGTGGGCACCCATTCCTTGGCAGAGTCCAGGGAGAGAAGAGGAGGGGGGGAGAGAAATGAAGGGAAGGAAGGCAGCAGCTGAGGTTCAGGTCCTGCCTTGTGTCATGCTGGGGCAAGAGGTAAGGCTGAGACCAGAACAGGGCGGAGTGACGGGCAGAAGAGATGCCTCCAATATCTCAATCTCAAGATGGCCTGTCAGGACCTGTTTCCTCCAGCTCTCTCCAGGGGAAGGGCAAGACCCTGGTGGGGGGCAGGAGCAGGCAGAGTTAAGGGAAGTGAAAAGAGCTGTAGAGCGACGCGACAGCAGCCCTGGGATGTGACTGGCTATGTCCTTTTCCCTGGTTTTATATCTTGTTGAGTCTTCTCTTGCGCAGCCGCAGAATGACAAGCCTGGGTGGTCCTAAGAAAACATATCCCGAGCAGTGGGGAAAGCGGACTGGCAAAGAATGAATGCAGGCAGGCCAGACAAATGAATGATAGCGCAGGCACAGCCGGGAGAAGACAAAGATGGAGGGCTGATGGCGGGGAGGCTGGCTCTCAGACACAGGCCGGCCCCAGGCCTCCCAGCAGCGAGCCTTGAAGAGATCGGTGCCCACTGATACCGCACAGGAAGAAAGCGTTCCCCGAAGAGCATCAGAAGAAATAATTAGGAAGCGAGAGATCCTTTCCAACCGTGTAGGGGCAACAAAAAACCAGATCGGGCCACCGGAGAGAAGAGAGGCAACAAAGAGCAGGAGGCAAGGCTTTCTGCCCGGCGGCAAGGGCTTTAACAGCCACCTCCCACCCACTGAAACTGCGCCAGGTGACCATGAGTCAGCCACAGACAAGAACACTTGTGTGATGCATTGGACAAAAGGAAGATTTGAAGAAAAAAAAAAAACAGCTGGAAGAAGAAGCATCAAAGAAAAGATCTTCGAGCACCAACTTGCTACATAAATAGAAGGTCTGAATAATATATATGTTACCTTTGCCTTCCAGGTGGCAGCATAGGTGAAAAATTACAAGACGCTACCACTGGCGTGCGCATCACAGGCCTCCCACTTCAGTGAGTTCAAAGACACAGGAGCACAGTGTCTGTTCTGATGCCAGGTCAATTCCATTCCATTTATAATACAACGAAAAGGCAGCAGTTTTACATCAGCTCAAGGAGTACAAAAGCCAGATACTCCAGCAGAAAGACTGACATAAAATTCGATGCTATGTTAAAAGGATGGATCTAGATTTCCACTTCTGGCTGTGATGGAGTAACAAGGATAGACTTCCTGTCCTGCCATAAACAAGCAGGGCACTGTATAGAATAGATGTAAAGAAACAGGGTGGATTTTTTTGTTGTTATTCATCCTCACCTGAGGATACTTTCTGATTGATTTTTAGAGAGAGTGGAAGGGAGAGACACACAGAGAGAAACATTAATTGAGTTGCCTCTCGCACATGCCCTGACGAGGGCCTGGATTGAGCCTGCAACTAAGGTATATGCCCTTGACCAGAATTGAACCCGAGACCCTTCAGTCCGCGGGTTGCTGCTCTAACCACTGAGAAAACTGGCTAGGGCAAAGCAACAGTTTTTAGACATTGGACGGTAGACAGCACAGGATCATGATCCCTGAGAGAAGAAAAACAAAATGAGATGAGCCTTATCACTGTCCAGGTTCTCTCTCTGGAAGCAATTTCCAGATTGAGAGTGTAAGAAGGAGGACCCAAATAGAGTTTCATGGCTTCAAGGTACAGATGGGTGTTCAAAGCAGCAGGAAGTTCCAGAGCAGAGTTCCAGAAAGGAGGGAGCTATGCAGAAAAAAAGAGCTCCACAAAAAGTCTCCGTAAGGCACCCATCGAGTCTTTCCTGACTCCCCAGCCATGCATGTATATACACAGTGAAACTCCAAGACGGGGGAAAGCAGGGCCAGGAAGCTGTAAGCGGAATAATTCCCAGGACACACAAAGGAAGAGAGATGTTCAGAGTCCAAACAACCAACAGAGAGTCCTCCCCAGTGATCACCTGGAACATTCAGTAGACAATAGTGTGGTGAAGGCCTGGAGAAGGGCGGGAGAGGTTGGGGGAATCATGGGGGCATATCTGTAATACTTTCAACAATAAAGATTAACAAAAAAAGAAATAAGGGAAAAAGAACCGATGGGACAGATAGAAACAAACAGCAAGACAGTAAATATAATTCCAACCATATAATTAAGTAAAATGCAAATGGAGTCACAAAGGGTAGGATTTTCTTCTTCTTCTTCTTCTTCTTTTTTTTTTTTTTTTACAGCTAAGTAGTATTCCATTGTGTAAACGCACCAAACTTTTTTGGGGGTGGGGAGAGCAGTATGCTAAGTGAAATAAGCCAGTCAGAGAAAGACAAGTGCCATATGATTTCACTCATAGGTAGAATCTAATGAACAAAATAAACCAACAAACAAAATAGAAACAGATTCATAGATAAAGAACAAACTGGTAGCTGAGAGTTGGAGGCTGGGTGAAGGGATTAAGAAAAAAAAACAAAAAATCCTCATAGGTACAGGCGACAGTGATGATTATCAGAAGGAAAAGAGGAGTGGGGGAGTTAGAAACGAGTAAAGGGGGGATAAACGGTGATGGAAGGAGACTTGACTTGAGGTGGTGAACACACAATACAGTGTACAGATGATGTGTTGTAGAATTGTGTACCTGAAATCTGTAATATTTTGTTAACCAGCATCCCCCCAATAAATTCAATGAAAAGGGGGGAAAAAGGTACAAATGGACTACACACTCCAAATAAAAGACAGAGATTATCAGATTGTATTTAAAAAACAAGACTCAACTACACTGAGTGGCCAGATTATATATGATCTCTGAATGCATAATAATCTGGCCACTCAGTGTATATCCTATATAATAAAAGGCTAATATGCAAATTGTCCCCTCAACCAGGAGTTTGACCAGCAGGCAGGCCGGCCAACCGCCCATGTCCCCTCCCCCTGGCCAGACTGGTTGGACCCCACCCATGTACCAGGCTACACACACACAGACACACACTGAGTGGCCAGATTATCATGTGTTTAGAGATCATAATAACCTGGCCACTCAGTGTATATGCTGTCTACAAGAAACCTTATATTTACATAAAGACTTTAAATGTAAAGACCTGGGCAGGTTAAAAGTAAAAGGATGGAAAACAATATACTATCACCAACAAGAACGGTCTAAGTTATCCCCTTGTTATAAAAACGAGAGAGAGAGAGAGAGAGAGAGAGAGAGAGAGAGAGAGAGAGAGAGGAGAGAGAATTATGAATGCCGCTCAGAGCTCTAGAGACAGTACAAAGGGTACTAGAACTCAGAGCAGGCAAAACTGGAGAGCTTAGGTATCACATCAATAGGTGGCAGAAAACCAATAAACAAACAGAACAAATCAAACAAACAAAAAAACCAACAGGTGGCTGATGCAGGACGACATGCAGATTATAAAAATGCAAATCCTTCACAGAAGATCTAGACAGACAGAACTATTTGTTAAATCATCATCATAAAAAAAAAAGGTAGGTAAAGGGCAGAGGATGGCTAACTATAGATTTGCCTTTTACGAGGTGAAAGGGATAAACGGAGAGCAGAATGCTACCCTGGGGTGGGGTGGGTCTAGAAAGATCTGCCTTCTGTTCCTGTGATACTATGTGAATTACTGATAGCCAAACTGCATTTCTTTGGTAATCAGAAAAGAATAACAACTTAAAAAGGTGTGGGTAGATTTGGGATCATAAAGACAACAGGGAACCGCCCTCCAAGCTGGGCAACATCCCGAAGGTCCCACAAGGGCAAGGTGGGCACAGGGAAGAGGGGCTGGCAGGAATGTGGGTATTCCCAGAAAACTTAAGAGGCAACACCGTGGGGTTGAGATTTCCGGGGCCTGTCTCCCCCCAACTCCCATGCTGTCAGCGCCATGGACAGGGGTGTGCAGACCTCCCTTGGCCCCAGCATCCACAGGAGCTCCATTCCCCTCTCTAATGAGCTGCCCAGGACAGGCGATTTCCCGGTGTGTGAATTAAGCCCCAAGTACCCAGCAGCCAAGAAGTACTTTCAATTGGCATTGAGGTTTTGCTGCCAAGTGTATGGGTGGTGGGAGATCACCTTGCATTCACCTTCTGAGAAAGATGGCCTGTTACAAACCCTCAGGCCAGAGACCCAACCCCTGACAGGGCCCTGGCCTAGCCCACCAGCCCATATTCTGCACCCCAAATCTCAGTCATTCCTTGTAGACACCCTGACCTTCATCCTTCCTAGATATGCCAAGGCAATGCCTTTCAGGGCCTCTGACCATTACACAGGTGGCTTCTTCTAGGAATTCAGACCTCACGAGTGTTTTCATTCTCCAGCCCCAGCAGGGTATACTAATAATACTAGTACCACTTTCTACTACCTAAAAATTAGCCTCTGAAATTGCTTGTTTGTACCGGACTCTCTCCAGAAGAAATGTCACCTCTCACAGGACAGGGGTCTTTTCTTTCTTGGTCACCCTGACTCCCAACATCTGTAGCAGCTCCTGGCCTTGAGCGGGCAGGGATAAACAGAGGGGGAGGGGCATGTGAAACAGCTCAAACTGCCATTGACGGGTTTGGCAATGCGGTCCCTTCCCCAAATGTAATTTAATTGTCTAATTGTCATAACCTGGAGTTATCACGCCTCCATTTTACAGAAAAGGAAGTCATGGATCCAAGAAGTGAACTTGCCTAAGGTCCGGCTCCCAATATTGTAGACTTTTCGAACCACAATAGAGGAGAGAAATAATACCCAACCCTCTATCACCAGAAGATAGGCAGTCACAGAGTCCCTGCAGCCTGATGGTATATGTGAAATTGGGGGACTGGCTTGAAATCCTTCTATCAATAGGCCATTGCAGACCCTTACTGGGCACACTCTCTCTCCCTTTCCCTCTCCCTCTCACACACATGCACGCTCGCTCACACACAGTTCTTCCAAGCTACCCACATTTAATTAAGCAAATCCGTTTGAAGTGTTCCATTTAGTGGAGCAGATCCCACCGAAGTGTATTTATTTAACTGGCCTGATTAACTGTTGAAATCCTGGATCCACAAATCCCAAGCGAACCATTGGTTATTCTTTCCCAGCAATGAGAGTGGTCCTTCCTGTACCAGGCTTGCCCAGGGACTTCACCTGAGGGCACTTCACATCACCGCCCACAGCAAGAGAGCCCACAGACACAGAAACCATTTAGAAGGCGCTCACAAACACGGGAGGGAAAAGGTGAGCCCTCATTTCACAAAAGGAAGCTAAACCCCGAGTAATTAACCAAATGTGCCCGGTAAAAGCTTTCAGAGAAGCAAAGATAGATCGTTAAAAGAGATAATACACATTAAACCCCTCCAATGCAGTTAAAAAAATAAAATTATCATCAATCTCTGAGACAACCTGATCACTGAGAAGCCATGTTGCACAATGGCTCCACTTTAAAATGGTGGAACTAATCTGGAAAAGCTGGACACCGCGACCAAAGTGACAAAAACAGGTGTCTGCTGCCTTCCCAAAGCGGACCCTGGGGGACCAAGGTCAAGCAGTTCCAGGCAGAATATAAAAACCATTGTGGTGTACCCAGTGGATACAGAGGGGGAGGCTGACCTTTAAAATGAAGTCACTGTGGATAAGCACCCGCCAACCTCACACGGTGCACTCCTACACCCAGCCGGGAAATGTAGCTTCAGAGAAAGATACAGGAAGACACATCTCTGCCTCATAATAGAAATCATAGACACATCTCTGCCTCATAATAGAAATCATAGACACATCTCTGCCTCATAATATAAATCATATTATCTTCCTTTTGTAGGTGAGATGTGAAGGTGTGGCTAATGACTAGATGCTCTCAGAGACCCAGAGCCCTCAAGTTGACTTCAGATTCTACCTGAAACCTAGTTGAGTGCCACAGCCACTGTGGCTGTTTCATAAACACAGAGAGATCATGTCCATGCTAACCCACTGCCTGGTAGTCTGAAAAGCCATGCATTGTAAAGCATGAGAGTTCACTGCGTTCTTGATAATGCTTTACACTGAGTGGCCAGATTATGATGATCTCCGAATGTATAATAATCTGGCCACTCAAGTGTATATCCTGTATAATAAAAGGATAATATGGAAATTGTCCCCTTGACCAGGAGTTCGACCAGCAGGCAGGCAGGGCAACTGCCCATGTCCCCTCCCCCTGACCAGGCTGGCTGGACCCCACCCATACACGAATTCTTGCACCGGGCCTCAACTACACACATACACACACACACACACACACACACACACACACATTGAGTGGCCAGATTATTATGTGTTCAAAGATCATAATAATCTGGCTACTCAGTGTAGATGGTGATGTGAATTTCAACTAACTGACTTAAATAGACTTTTTGCAGGGAATCAGAAACATTAAGAGAACCAAAATAATCACTCCACTTTGATCAGAGAGAACAGAAAGAGTTGAATTCCATGGAGACAAAAACCAACCCGCAATCACAAAAAGAATTAGGTGTCTTCTGGTTGACTTTGAGGTGAGGACCCCTCCTCTGAATATCTGGCTGTTAGTAAAGCTTAATTTAGAGCCTAAAAGATTAGTTTTTTGACCAATCACATGGCACAAATAGCCAAGCAACCACCTCGATACCTGTCAGTCCCTGGACAGTGGTGGCAGAGGACAAGCAGCAAGGCCACCCAAACTAGATCATTCTGGCAGCTTCTAGAAATTTCCAAGGGGTGCCAGAAACACTTGAACTCCTTGGAGTATCTAGATAAGGACTGTAGCATAATGTTCACAGGCCCCAAAAGACAATAGACGGCTTGTGATATTCAGTTAGGTTCTGAGCTGGAGCAAAAATGTCCCTCCGGTGCCTTTTTTTGGTCACACAAGATCTCCTTTTTCAGCATCTAATTTGGATAGGTGTCTTCGGCTCCTGCTCCCATCCAAATGATCACCTGGATTCCCAACTCTCCTGACTGGGTACCTGTTCTTCCTGGAGTTGAGTCACTTACATTGAGAGAACTGTGTCTGGGCAAAGAAGATGTGGCAATACTGGCATATATGAAAATATAGTCACTTCCACAACGGAAACTACTTCTCACTATCTTGCCTCTCCATCATGGGGTCTTGTAACAGCAAGGCCAGCTTTAAGGCCACCAGATAGATCTGGAAACACCCAGTCTTCCCCAGAAGGAACACACAGGGATGGCTCATCACGTCTTGAAACGATTCTGAGTGATTAATCAACCTGATAAATGTCCTACCTGTTGGACCAAAATAATTCGAGGAGATAGAAGCAGACTTGGGAACATGTATTTTTGGGTCGTGAATGCTCAACCAAAGGACAAGCTGAGACTGAACATACTCTGCAAGATCCCGATCTCCAGCCCCCCCTCCCCCCAACGCCCCTGGAAAGGCCAGATCACTGAGCCCAGGGCTGGATCTGGTCTGGTTCTTTACCTGCCTGGCCAGGATGGGGTCCCCAAGGCCTCATTTGGGCCCAATGCACTGCTACTAGAAGTGGCAGAATCCTAAAGGGCCAAGAGAGAGGGTGTCTCACCAGGAAAAGGCTGCTTCTTTCAGGATGTTTTTGTCTATGTGTGTGTCTTTTTTGGTGTGTGTGGGTGGGAGGCATCTGTCTCTGTCTTCCTCAGTTTTTCTCTCTCACTCTGCCTGGGCACCTGTCCCTCTCTGTTTAGGTTTCCATTTTCCTTCCCTTCTATAAAAAGCCAGAAGGTAGACCAGAAGGGGAGTTTGTAAGTGTTTGTTGTACTTACTTGAGGAAAGGTTTATGTTCCCATTTCTCCAAGAAGACACATGCCATTTTAGTCAAAATCAAAATAAATTGTAAGCATAGCCTCAGTGAGGTTATGCTGCCCTGGATAGGAAAGAATCGAAATGAGGGCGAGGGGTGCTGTACAAAATCTCAAGGGGTCCCTGGACCGTTTGAGGAGCTCAGGTAAGTCAGGGCTAGAGCTGAATCAGTGGGTGAGAACCCTGGTTTGGGTTTTGCTAAGAACTCCAGGGGCAGAGTAGCAGCTGTGGGTGGGGCCAAGGAATCTGCATTTCTAACCACTGGGCTTGGGATGCAGAGCTGCTGTTCCTCCTGAGCACTGGGCCGTGTAGACGTGGAGGCTTCCTCTCCTCTGCTCAGCAGACAGGATTCTGGCCCAGGAGCCTCCTGAGTGGAGCCCTACTATGCTCTGTCAGACTTCTGGAAGAGAATTAACATTTTCTAGTGATTTTTCCAAGGGGTCTCTCACCCAAAGAAGGCTGGGGATCACGGCTCAATAGGATTCTAAATATAGCTCCAGGGATGTTTTTTGGGAATGGACTAGATTGTGCCAGACGCTGTACAAGCTGCTTCTACTTAAAGGCGCAAATGGGGAAGGGGGACTGGTGGATCTGGGCATTAGTGCCCAGAGGAGGTACCGTTTTAGCCATCCCATCTGAAATCCTTTGGTAAGGGAAAAATGTCGGGTCTGAGGTTGAAGAAATATTTCACTGACCAAGGAGACTGGAGGGGGCTGGCGGCTGGGCTAGGCAAACGCTGGCTGGAGGGCGTCAGTTGGAACAGGGTGGGACCTCCGGGAAGAGGGCCAGGTTTTTTTTTTTTGGGGGGGGGTAGTGATTGAAAGGGACCATGGGCTTTGGGCAGCAGACGAGTGTGTGTGTGTGTGTGTGTGTGTGTGTGTGTGTGTGTAAGGATGGAAAAAGACATGTAATTAATCACCCAAATATAGACTAAAGGAGGCAGCAAAGGAGTTTTGGGGGAAGTGGTATTGGAGCAGGAGATGGTGGCCCCCAGAAGGGCAACAGATAAAGCCCAGTTCAGACCAAGGGCCTTGAGCAAGAGCTGCCTCTCTCTCTCCCTCACAGACCTTGGGCTCTAGTCTACCCTCCTCCAGCCTCCCCGCCAAGATGAGGCTCGACCCCCACCCAAAAGCAAAGGAGGGACTCCACTAGCAGGACCCTTCCCAGCTCACTTACCAGGCGCCCCAGACTTCGGCTCAACCCCCACCCCCTAACCCCTAGACTGGGCAAATGCCCTTTAAACATCCACCTAACACCCCCTCCCCGTCGGCCTCCTTTACATTTGGGGAGGGGGTCAGTTTCTTCCCACACTGACTCATTCCCACGCCTCAACATCTTCCGAAAGAAGCAGCGTAGGCCTCCACACGTCCGCGAATCCCGCCCCTGGCCACCGCCCCCTGCCCACCCTGGGAAAGCCTTCGGCCCTCCTCCTACCCTCCAACCTGGACCCAGTCCCCCCTCCAGCTGGTCCTAAGGCCAAACAGCCTACTGCAGGCCCAAAGACGCCCCCTCTACCCCCACCCCCCCACAAGGCTTGACAGTCCGCTCTAACCTCACACTTTCCAAAGCACTCATCCCAAACGCCCACATTCTTCCGGATCATCCCGCTGCGCATCCCTCCGCGGCCCAAAGGTTCACCTTAGTCCCGCACATTCACCCGCGGCCCGCGTACTGTCCGGGGCCCGCAGGACATCGTCTCGCGTCCCAAATGATCGCCCGTCTCAGCACACCCTCCAGTGCTCCGCGGACATCCTCCCGCGCCCCGCACGCTCACCGCAGCCGGTCAGTAGTCAACGCGCAGCCCTTGGCGGAGCGGCGCTGGAACAGCCCCCGCAGGCCCGGCGTGGCAGGAAGCGCCACGGAGCCACCCGCGCCCGGACGAGCCCACAGCCCCACGGCGCGTTTCCGGAGCCTCGGGAGCCGCCAGGGGTAGTGTGGAGCGAGACCCCGCCCAGACCCTGGCCCCGCCCTATCTTTCAGCTACGATTGGCCCAGAAAGGGGGCGGGGAGGGACTGGGGCGGGACTACTGAGGCCGGCGGGCGGGGGACGGTCCAGCCTGAGCGCTTGGAGTCGTGTGCGCGCTGGCGAAGCCTGGGTGGAGGTGGGGGGAGTGGATCGAATGTACTGATGAATTAATGAATGAACGAGTGAATGAACCTACCAGCCCACGAGAAAAGGGAACGAAGGAATAGAAAAGACTCTCCCCCGCGCGCCTACCGGACGAAGGTGAGGGGTGGGGAGAGGAGAGGAGAAGGTCAGGAGAAGTAGAGCAAAATCAGGCCTCATTGGAGGGGTTAAAGTGCATCACTGATTCACTAAAGAAGTGAGTCCTGGTTGCACCAGGGACTGAGAATGCATCTGTGAGCAAAACCAGGCCCCATCCCTGCCCTCAGGGGGCGCGCATTTGGCGTCCAAGAATTCCTGTGAATTTGTCTATGTGTGTGCGCGAGCACGCGCTCTTGCGGGGAGGGGGAACGGGGTGGGGAGGGCGCGGAGTACTGGTGGAAGGGAAACACACTTGAATTAATTTCAAAACAGCGGGTTATACAGTAAAGGAAAAGAATAGGATTCTTGGATTCGGGGTGCTGTAAGTAGTGGCAGCTAGTTGCAGATGAATTTGCTGCCAATCAAGCAAAACCTAGGAAACTGCAGCAGCCCTGCAGTGTGCTAAGCCCATCTCTGCTTTCCTGAAGATGCCTGTTTCGAAAGGAAGCCGGTAATCGACAAGGATCAACATATAACACAGAAGAGTTATCAGAACTGTGAAGACCATCAGTTAGGGTGAGGGCTGGGGGACTTAGGGGAGGCTACGGTTGAGATGAGACTTGAATGACAAGAAGGGCTCAACCATGTAAAGGTTGTTGACGACAGGGAAGTGTCCACAGTCCACAGGTAAAAGGAACAGCAAACTGGACGTGTTTCAGGGTTCAAAAGAAAATGCTGGAATGCAGTAAGTCAGCCAAGGGAAAGAAGAGTCAGGCGCTGTGCACTGATATTGAGTCTAAGGGATATGGCTTTTTTCTTAATTTTAAAATTAATAAAGCATTTAATGTTTTATTCATAATAATCAATATAACCAACTTCTTAGATATTCTCTTAACAATTTTATCCATTCGATGCTGACAACTTTTTTCTTATTTCCCCTCCCCATTTTATTATGAAAACTTTGCAACATACAGCTCAATTGAAAGATTTGTACCCATGTAGCAATATGCTCTACTTGCTCCATTGCATGGTCATCCTTATGTTACTGCTCCATTTCAGACAAGACCGGGCATGTTCAGGGTGGACTGGCCGTAGACTTACTGATCCATTTCAAAGTAAGTTGCAGACATCCATCAATACACTTCACCCCTAAACATTTCAACATACACAGCATTAGCTAGAGATCAACCCCTGTTTACAGTTCTTTTTGTTTTGTGGAGATAAAAGTTCATAC
This sequence comes from Lasiurus borealis, assembly GCA_004026805.1. NCBI lineage: Eukaryota > Metazoa > Chordata > Mammalia > Chiroptera > Vespertilionidae > Lasiurus > Lasiurus borealis. The sequence goes on along the minus strand of PVJN01009134.1, from coordinate 11,407 downwards.
AGCAAAACACACATTTTAAGAGCCCACACATTGACTTTTGACAAATGTGTACTCCAAGCTCCTGTCACGATACAGAACACTATCAACATTCCAGACATTTCCCCTGTGTCTATTCCCAATCAGTCCCCACCACAATCCCACATGGAGGCAACCACTATTCTAATTTTCCCCCACCACAGATTACTTTTGCCTACTTGAGAACTTTGTAAGAATGGAATTATATAGTATGTACTGGTTTGTGTCTGGATTCTTTCATTCATTATGATGATTTTGAGATTTATCTATATTGTTGAATGTTATTACTTCTTTACTTTCATTACTGGGTAGCATTCCATTGTCTGGACATATCTGAGTTGGCTTATTCACTCACAATTTTATGATCTGTGTTGTTTTCATTTTGGACTACTATAAATAAAGCTACTATAATCATTTGTATACACATTCATGTAGATATGTGCTTTCATTTTACTTGGGTAAGTACCTAGAAAGGAAATTGCCATGATAGTTGTTTTATAAGAAACTGCCAGACTACTCTCCAAAGTGATTGTACAATTTATGTACCCACCAGAAATATATGAGAGTTCCTTTTATTCCCAATTCTCCTCAACATTTGGGGTTGTCAGCCTTTATTTTTAACCATTTAAGTGGGTGCGAAGTGGTAACTTAGTGTGATTTGAATTATCATCTCCCTGATGACTAATCACATCAAACATGATGTTTTTATGTGCTCACTGGCCATTTCTCCACCCCCTTTATAAAGTGTCTGTTCAAAAGCGTGGCCACTTTTATGGGATTATTTGTCTTTTTGTTATTTTCTTGTAGGTGCATTTGTTTGAAGAAACAGATCTTTTGGGGTATATTTAACATGATAACCTGGACATGTTTAAACTGTACAATCTGATAAGGTTTGACATGATACTATGACCACAACCAAGGCAACAAACATATCCATTACTCTCAAAGTCTGTAGTCCCTTTGTAGTCCCTCTTTCCTCTTTTTGATTCTCTCTTTCTCAAGTAACCATTGATCTACCTTCTGTCACTATAGGGTAGTTTGGATTTTCTAGAGTTTTATATATAAACTGGAAGCCTGGTGCATGAATTCATGCATGGGTGGGATCTGGCCAGCCTACTTCAATGGGGACAGATCAGGCTGGGCTGACGGGGCGTGGGACTGGTTGGAGGGGGGGGCTCAGGAGATTGATCGGCTAGCTCGCCCCTCATCAGAATGGTGAGGGCGGTCAGGGGCAGGGTTGGCTGAGAGGAGGGGCCATGGGAGGTTGGGGGCTGATTGGGGCTCCAATAGGGCTGGTTGGCCACCGTAGTGTGCATCATAGGAACCAGTCATTCCAGTCACTTGGCTTTTATATATATATATAGATGGAATAATATTATAAGTGTTTTTTTTTTAATCTGGCTTTCACTCAAAATTATTTTGAGATTCATCCACATTGTTGCATGTACCAACAGCTCATTCATTTCTATTGCTGAATAATATTTCATTGCAGGAGTGTACCACAATGGGTTTATTCATTCGTTCATTAATGGGCATTTGGGATATCTCCAATTTGGAACAACTGTGAATAAAGCTGCTATGAATATTTGGGTACAAGCCTTTATATGAACATATATTGCCTTTTATCTTGGGTAAGTGCTGAGGAATGGTATGGCTGCTAGTATAGTAGAAGTATGTTTACCTTTTTTAAATGACCAAACTGTTTTGCAAAGTGGGTGTACCATTTTACATTCCCACCAGCAGTGTAAGAGAGTTCCAGTTGTTCCACATTTTTATCAATACTTGGTATGGTCAGGCTTTTTAACTTTAGCCATTCTCATAGGTGTGTAGTAATAACCTCATTATGGTTTTAATCTGGATTTCCTTGACTAGTGATGTTGAGCATATTTTCATATCCTCATTAGCTATCTTTAGTGAAGTATCTGCTTAAACATTTTGCCCATTTTATTATTGAGTTGCTTGACTTATTAAATTGTAAGAACTCTTTATTAATCCTTAGTACAAATGTTTTTTCAGGTATATGCTTTGCAAACACTTTCTTCCAGTTGGTGGCATGTCTTTTTATTCTCTTAGCAGTGTCTTTTGAAGAACAGAAATTCTAAGTTTTGGTGAAGCTAAATTTATCAAGCTGTTCTTTTATGGATTATATTTTTTGGTGTTATACCCAAGACATCTTTGTCTAAATCAGGGTCACAAGGATCTTATTTGCTTTTAGAAGTTTTATGGTTTTAGGCTTTATATTTATTTAGATTTCTGATCCATTTTGAGTCTATTTTTATATGTAGTGGAAGATATGGGTTAAATTTCATTTTTGTGCTTGTGAACATCCAGTTATTCCAGCATCATTTGTTGAAAAGACTACCATTCCCCACTGTATTGTTCTGTGCTTTTGTCAATGTTCAGCTGTTCATAAATGTTTGGATTTAGGGCTCTGTGCCATTCTGTTGATGTATTGTCTATCTTTACATCAATAATATGCAGTTTTTATTACTGTAGATTTAGAATAATTGTTGAAATCTGTGTAAGTTCTACAACTTTTGCTATTTTCAGCATTGTTTCAACCAGTTTAGGTTTTTTGAATTCCCATATAAATGTTAGAATCATCTTAGTTTCCAGAAAAAAAAAATGTCTGATGAGATTTTGAATGGGACTGGACTAAATTCTGTAGGTCCATTTGGGGAGAATTGACATCTTAACAATATTAAGTCTTTTGACTCAGGAATGAGGTCTCTCTCCATTTATTTTGTCCTTTAATTTCTCTCAGCAATGTTTTGTAGTTTTCAATGTATAAGTCTTTCATATATTTTTGTCAGACCTATTCCTAAATGTTGCATATTTTGATGCTATTGTGAGTGGTATTGTTTAAAAATATTTTATTTTATTTAATATGTTTTATTGATTTTTTACAGAGAGGAAGGGAGAGAGATAGTTAGAAACATCAATGAGAGAGAAACATTGATTAGCTGCCTATTGCACACCCCCTATTGGGGATGTGCCTGCAACCAAGGTACATGCCCTTGACCAGAATCAAACCCAGGACCTTTCAGTCTACAAGCCAATGCTCTATCCACAGAGCCAAACAGGTTTCAGTTTTTAAAAATATATATATATATATTATTGATTTTTTACAGAGAGGAAGGGAGAGATATAGTGGGAAACATCAATGAGAGAGAAACCACTCTAAAATGTTTTAATATAGAGAATTGTTCATTTCTAGTATATAGAGATGCAATTGATTTTTTAAAAATATATCTTATTGATTTTTTACAGAGAGGAAAGGAGAGAGACAGAAAGTCAGAAACATCGATGAGAGAGAGACATCGATCAGCCGCCTCCTGCACGCCCCACAGTGGAGATGTGCCCGAAAGCAAGGTACATGCCCCCAACCGGAATCAAACCTGGGACCCTTCAGTCCGCAAGCCGACGCTCTATCCACTGAGCCAAACCGGTCTTGGCTGCAATTGATTTTTGTATATGGAACTTAACTCCTGCAACCTGCTAAACTCACATATCAGTTATAGGAACTGTTCTGTAGCTTCCGATGTATTTTCTACAGAGATAATCTTGTCATTTGTGAATAAAGACAGTTTACTTCTTCCTTTCCCATCTGCATGATATTTCTTTTCTTTGCCTAATTTCTCAGGCTTGAACCTCCAGTAGTGTTGAATACAGAGTGAAAGAGTGGATATCCTTTTCTTGTTTTGACTTGGAGGGGGGAGGGGACATTCAGCCTTTCATTGCTAAGGATGATGTTAGCTGTAGGGTTTTTTTATAGATGTCTTTTATCAGGTTAAGGAAGTTCCTTTCTATTCCTAGTTTTCTGTGACTTTTAAAAAGTCAGGAATGGATGTCCGATTCTGCTTTTTCTACATCTATTGAGAAGATTGCTACTGTCTGAGTGTGTCCCTCCCTAAAATTCATATGTTGAAATCCTAGCCCCCAAAGGCACTAGAAGGTGGGATCTTTGGGAAGTAATGAGGTCTCAGGGGGATTAATGCCCTTATAAAGAGGTTCCAGAGATGCTTCACCATGTGAGGACACGCACAGAGAGGCTCTGACTGTGAACCAGGAAGTGACCCCTCACCAGAACCCAACCATACTGGCACCTCGATCTTGACCTTCCAGCCTTCAGAACTGAGGAATCAGTTTTTGTTCTTTATAAGCCACCAAGTCAGTGATATTTTGTTATAACTGCATAACAGACTAAGTTAGAGATTAGAGGGTTTTTATTTTTTAGTTTGTTAATATGCTGAATTACATTGATAAAATTTCAAATGTTTAAATGAAACTTGCATTCTCATGGTAAACTACTCAGTCGTGTTATGCTATCATTGTTGTATCTTGTTGAATTCAATTGGCTAAAATTTAGTTTAGAATTTTTTGCATGGATGTTCATGAAACATTAGGTCTGGACTTTTCTTGTCATATGTCTTTGTATGGAGTTGATTTAAAGGCAATGCTGACCTTATTGACTGAGTTGGAAGTAGTCTTCCCTCCTCATTTTTCTGGAAGAGTTTGCAAAGTGTTGACATTATTTCTTCCTCAACCGACTGGTAAAATTTGAGTTTCCTGCTAGCATATTTGTTCATGTGTGAGGGCAGGCTACAAAGGATGCCATGTTGGGTGCCAAAAAAACCAGAGACCCAGAGGGCAGAGTGCAGGGTGACCAGGGCAGAGGGAAAGCAGGAGGGAATATCCTGAAGAGGGAGAACCACAAACAGGGAACCTATGCTTGGCATATACACTCTGCCCAAATCTCTGGTAGCCCTGGGGTGGGTATGCACTCCAAGAAAAGAGCTTAGCAGAGATTTCCGTTGGTGCCTAATACAGGGGAGACTGAATCTGGAGTCTGAGTTTAGCTAACTGCCTGCTAGTCAGAAACAGATAGAATTCACAAATGTATATGTACCCAATAACAGAATTTCAAGCTATCCTATATAATAAAAGGCTAATTTGCAAATCAACTGAAAGGCAGAAAGACTGGTCACTATGATGCGCACTGACCACCAGGGGGCAGATGCTCAATGCAGGAGCTGCCCCTGGTAGTCAGTGTATTCCCACAGGGGGAATGGCACTCAGCCAGAAGCTGGGCTCACAGATGGGCAGTGGTGGTGGCAGGAGTCTCTCTCACCTCTGTGATAGTGCTAAAGACCCCTGGGGGATGTCCACCTGCCAGCTTAGCCCACTGGCGAACAACCCCCAGGGAGTTCCAGACTGCGAGAGGGTAAAGGCTGGGCTGAGGGACCGTCCTCCCCTGCCCCAGTGCACAAATGTCATGCACCAGGCATCTAGTAGGAAATAAAACTTGACGGAATAAAGGGAGAGATAGGTATTTCCACAATTATAGCCAGATATCTTAACACCCTTGCCTCAGCAATTGATAAAATTAGACCAAAAAAATCAGTAAATATATAGAATATCTATATGACATTATCAACCACCTTTACTTCATTGATATTTACAATACACTATAGCCAGCAACTGCAGACTATAGATTCTTTACAAGGACATGCACCTGAATAGATCAAATACTGGGCCATAAAATCAAGTCTCAACACATTTAGAAAAAGTGAAGGCCGAAACTGATTTGGCTCAGTGGATAGAGGGTGGGCCTGCGGATTGAAAGGTCCCAAGTTCGATTCCGGTCAAGGGCATGTACCTTGGTTGCGGGCACATCTTCAGTAGGGGGCATGCAGGAGGCGGCTGATCGATGTCTCTCTCTCATCAATGTTTCTAACTCTCTATCCCTCTTCCTTCCTCTCTGTGAAATATCAATTTTATATATATATATATATATATATATATATATATATATATATATTTTTTTTTAAAGTGAAGGTTTACATAACAAGTTATCTGAGCCCACAGTGGCATTCCATCACAAATTAATAACAATAATGTGTCCCCAAATGTTTGGAAAGTCAACATCACACTTTCTTCTTTGTATCAAAGAAGGAAACACAAATGAACTTTAAAAAAAGTATTTGAAATGGAATGATAATAAAAATAAAATATCAAAATTAGTGGGAGGCAGCCGAAGAAGTGATTAGAGGAAGATTTATTGCTTTAAATCATATCAGAAAGAAAAACAGGCATAAAATCAATGCCCTAATAGTCCATCTAAAGAAGCGAGAAAAAAGAAAAGCAACGTAAATCCAAAATAAGTAGAAAAAAGAATAACAGAGATATGAGCAGAACAAAATGCAGTAGCAAACAAACTATGGAGAAAATGAACAAAGCCACATATTTTTTAGAAGAGCAATGAAATGTACAACCCCCAGCAAGACTAATCAAGAAGTACACTAATCATTAGCATCAAGAGTGAAAGAGGGCTATCACTATAGATCATGCAGATACTCAAAGAATAATGAAGGGTGTCGAAACTGGTTTGGCTCAGTGGGTAGAGCGTCGGCCTGCAGACTGAAGGGTCCCAGGTTTGACTCTGGTCGGGGGCATGTACCTTGGTTGTGGGCACATCGCAGTCAGGGGTGTGCAGGAGGCAGCTGATCAATCTTTCTCTCTCATGGATGTTTCTAACTCTGTCCCTCTCCCTTCCTCTCTGTTAAAAATATCAATAAAATTTATCTTAAGAAAAAAGAATAATGAGGGGCTCTTGTGGGCATCTTTATGACAATAATTTTGATAAATTAAATAAAATTGAAAAAATTCCTTGTTAACAAAAACAATTGATCAAAACTGACAACAGGTTAAATATAAAATAGGAATAGCCGTATTTCTTAGATGCGAATTTAATTTACTATAAAAAAGTTGCCTGAAAACAAAACAAAACAAACACAGCAAAAGAACAATCCAGGCTCAGATGACTTCATGGGTCAATTCCAGCAAATGTTTAAGGAATGAAACTCGCCAAATCTCACACACTTTCGGGAAATAGGGGAGCAGGAAACAATTCCTACCCTGCTTCCCTGAAAGTAAGACATCCCTTGAAAATAAGACCTATTTCCAGTTTTGCCTCTCGCTGTAATATAAGGCATCCCCCCCCAAATAATACCTCCTCGATAATAAGGCCTCCCCGGAATATAAGGCCCCCTAAGCTACCATAAGGTGTCTGACTCCTGATTTAAAGAGACCTCGCACTGCCTGAACAGCTCCGGCTGCGCTGCGGCCAATCAGTGAGCTGGTTTGTGACAACAACTACTACTGTATGGTAGACAGGTAATAAATTTCCTTTTTTTTTTTTTTTTTGGTTCAACAATAAATGCGTACCGTATTCTTCTTCATGGAAAAATAAGACATCCCCTGAAAATAAGACCTAGTGCATCTTTGGGAGCAAAAATCAATATAAGACACTGTCTTATTTTCGGGGAAACAGGGTAATTCATTTTGCGAAGCTAGGATCAACCTGGAAATAAATCTTGATTTAAAAAGTGATGGTTCAGAAAAAAAAAGAGAAAATTATGGGAAAATGTCCCTCATGAATAGTTAGCAACAATCTTTTACCCATCAGCCAGTCAAATCCAGCACCGTATGGTAAGGAAAGTCTGTCTATTCACAGGTGCAGGGCACAGATGTTCAGGCACTTGAATGGCTTCTGTGTTGGGCTCACACAAGCCCACAGACCTTCCTCTGCAATGGCTGCCTGCCTGGTTAACAGCTGGCTTCACAGTGTAGAGAGGTGTGATGAGGATGATGAGGATGCTGGCATGGGAACAGCTAACATGCGTCTCTTGTGGACATTGCAGGCGTAATGAGGGCAGGCGGTGAGTGCAGAGAGGTATCGGGGACTTGTTCTTAGGTTCCTCTGGCCCCTGCCTCCTGTCTGCAGCCCCCACTGCACCCCCATATTTGCTGCAGTTCTTGATGGAGGCCATTTTGTGGCTGGAGGGCCAATGGGTGCAGACTCCAGGCCTTGCCTCATGAATCCATTGCCAGGGCAACACTGACGCCTCCTCACGTGCTCTCCGGATCCAGTCATTTCTCGGCACCCAGACGCAGTGATCATTCTGCTTCGTCTACCCGGGGCTTCTAGAAGCCTTGGGAAGCCCACCCGGCCTGAACTCCGAGGGGGCTACCCGGGAGACCCCCGGACTGCGCAGCCCTCGGCCAGGGTCTTCTGACTCTCTGGCTTCAGGGCTCTGCGGTGGCATCCGCAGTGGGTTCTGCAGCCTGCAGGAGGTACTCCCCCCGCCGCCCCCCCCCCCACCGCCGCAGCGCTTTCAGAGGCGGAGAGAATCAGCAGGTGACTGGGGGCTTCCTGGAGCTGGACCCCAGAATTACCGGGGACCAGCGTCCTGGGTAGGGGTCTAATCTTAGCCTGGGCTGGGAAGGCAGTGAGGGGGGAGAGGGGGTCTCTGGCCGGTGCCGATGGGGAGGGTTGCGGAGGGGAGCGGAGAGGAGCGGAGGTGGGATACCAGACTACAGGGGTCTGGGATACCAGACTGCAGGGGTCTGGGGAGGAGAGGGCTCCTGGCTGCGGAGGGGTCGGTTCTGGCGGGTGGGGGAGGGGCTCTGGACTTGGCTGCGGGGGCTGCGGCAGCGGGTTTACAGGTTGCTTGAGTCAGACAGAGTAGGGAGCGCAAGAGCTCTAGCCCCGCTCTGGGAAAGAGGGGGTGGGAGCACTCCTGGCTGCGGGGTTTGCAGATGCTGGAAGGGTAAGGCTCCTGGCTGCGGGGGTTTGCAGATGCTGGAAAGAGGGGCTCCAGGTGCTGGGGCCGGATCAGGGGTTTAAGCCCAGACCCAAGGGGGTCTTCTTGCTGCGGAGGTGAGAGGCGCAGTGGGGAATTACAAGGCAGGGAGGGGGTGGGGGCGCGAACTGGACTGGGAGGCGGTGGGGTGGGCTGTGTGGCACCAACATTCCTCTCCCCCCCGCCCTCTTTGCATTGCCAGGCCGCCCCAGCAGAGACTGCGACAGTCTGCGCACCCCTTTTCCTGTCGCGCCTGCTCCCCCCCCCTCCTCCCACGTCTGGGAGATGGCGCTGACGATGCTGCGGGACTGGTGCTGCTGGATGGGCGTGAACTCACACCGCACCATCCTCATCCTGGGCATCCCTGAGGACTGCGATGAGGAGGACTTCCATGAGGCCCTGCAGGATTCCCTGTGGTCCCTGGGCAGGTACCGAGTGCTGGGCAATGTCTTCAGAAGGGAGCTAGGGTGCAGGGTCGCCCTGGTTGAGTTTGCTGACAATATCAACCGCAGTCTGGTCCCCCGACACATACCAGGCAAGCGAGAGCACTGGACGGTGGTCTTCCTGCCTCAGACCCTTGACTCCGAGTCACAGGATAGACCCAATTTTCCTGCCCAGCCCCAGAGGCAAGCGGTGGCTGGCCCGGCTGCAGCTGCGGAGGCAGGAGCCCCCCAGTGGGTTGGAGCTGCAGCGGAAGCAGAAGCCCCGGGGGAGGAGGGAGCTGCAGATGTGGCAGGAGCTGCAGGTGAGGAAGGAGCTGAAGATGTGGTGCCAGTTCCAGTCCAGGCGGGGCCGGCAGAGGAAGCAGGGGCTGCAGGGGAAGAGGGAGCTGCAGCCGTGGCCCCTGTCGATGCTGCAGAAGCCCTCAGGGAGAAAGAAGCTGCAGGCGTGTCTGGAGGTCCAGGTGAGGCAGGAGCTGCAGATGAGGCAGCAGCTGCAGATGAGGCAGGAGCTGAAGGTGAGGCAGAGTTAGCAGGTGACGCAGAAGCTGAAGATATCTTAGAAGCTCCAGGCGAAGAATTAGCTGCAGCTGAGGCAGGAGATGCAGCTGAGGCAGGAGATGCAGCCGAGGCAGGAGATGCAGCCGAGGCAGGAGATGCTGTTGAGGAAGAAGGCTGGATCCAGCAATGGAATCGGACCCTGAAGCCTGTCCTGGACAATATAGTCTACCAGGAACTGAAGGACTTTTCTGGGAAAGCAGAGCCAGGTTACAAGAGCGAGTCCTTTGAGAGCTGGCTGGACCACGCCAACGAGATGCTGTACCTGTGGCGCAACGTATCGGAAAGGGAGCGGCGGCGGCGGCTGGTGGAGAGCCTGCACGGGCCCGCACAGAATTTCATGAATGGCTTCCTGAATGAAAACCCTGGCATCTCTGCTCAGGACTGCCTGACAGCGCTGGCGCAGGTGTTTATAAACAAGGACTCCCAGGCGGTCATGAGGCTGAAGTTTGTGACTTGTGCTCAGCAGCCCGACGAGACTCTCTTTGATTATGTGATTCGCCTGGAAGACCTGCTGCACTTGGCCATGGAGAAGGGGGCCATCCACCCCGGCGTGGCGGATGAGATACGGAACGACCAGGTGCTGATGCGGGGCCGCCCCAATGAGAAGCTCCAGAACAAGCTGAAGAGGATGCACCTGGAGGGGAAACCACCTGGCTTCCTGGAGATGCTTCGGCTCGTTCGCCAGTCAGAGGCATGTGAGGCCATTCCGACTATGAGACAGCAGTTTCAAGTGGAAGAAGCGGTCTGGATGGACATTAGAGAACTGGCTGCTGCTCGGGCCACCCTAGCCCGTGAAGGTGCTGTCCATGCTGCCTTAGCCCATGAAGACAGTGGCCAGGTCGCCCCGGCCCATGAAAATAGAGCCCAGACCGCTACAAGCTATGTAGATGCAGCCCAGACCGCTACAACCTACCAAGTTACTATCCAGGCCTCTCCAGCCCATGAAAATGCTGGCCAGGCCGCCCCAGCCAATGAAGATGCAACTCAGGACTCTCTAGCCAATGAAGATGCTGGCCAGGCCGCCCCAGCCAACGAAGATGCAACTCAGGATGCTCTAGACAATGAAGATGGTGGCCAGGCCGCCCCAGCCAATGAAGATGCAACTCAGGATGCTCTAGACAATGAAGATGGTGGCCAGGCCGCCCCAGCCAATGAAGATGCAGCACAGGCTGCCCTTTCCAAGGAAGATAGTGCCGAGGCCACTCTGGCCAAGGAAGTGGCCATCGAGGCGGGTCCTGCCACTGCCGATCCTGATGAGGCTGCTGCTGAAACCGGCGATGCCACTGGGGCAGATCCTGCCCCTGAGGACACCACCAAGGCCTCCCTTGTGGTTCAGAGAGATGAGTATGCTCTGGCTCCTGCAGGTCTAGGTCAGGCAGGGCTCTCCCTTGCCCACATGGGCATTGCTTTGGGGGTGGGCTCAGGCTATGACCCAGAGGGCCTGCTCCAGGAGGAAGATGAGGAGGCTGAGGAGCCCGATGAGGAGGTGCTCATTCTCTTACCAGAGTCAGGAAGTGAGGATGAGTTTGGGGAGACGAGTTCCCCAGAGCCCTCCCTCAAGTAAGCGTGGAGGGTCCAGTAGCCTCCTGTTCTCTGGGGCAGCAGAGCCCTGGAGGCAGGGGAAGGCCACCTCACCCCACATGGGGAGCAGGGTCCAGGGAAGGGCCCACCCAGCCCACACCAAATCCCCTATTCCCCCACCACCCTATGGGGCCCTGACCACCACCATCAGCCCTTCCAAGTCAC